>LAPY01000973.1:83996-110461 GCA_000970635.1 Eragrostis tef | reverse complement strand
ACCCGGCCGCGCGCGGCGGGGCGGTGATGAGGACGCGTCACGCTTCCCGTGCGCGCAACGGAAATCGCGAGCCCATGCAACGCATGACCGGCTTAAATTCTCCAGCGGTAGAGGGTCTCTCACTGGAAGGCTCGGAATTTATACCCGTCAGGAAGCCATCCATCCGTTACTACATAAGAGTCAGCGTTCAGGAGTATTTATTAACGTAATCTAGAGTTGAATTAATTCAAGAGCGTATAGAGGGTGTTTGTTTGGACGAGAGAGTGCAGACTTTCAGAGATTTTAGGATTGTTTTGACCCAGATTGTATCAAAAATTCCTCGGCCAAAAAAAAAAAAGATTGCATCAAATCAAAAATGACTCGGGATTTCTCAGCAGTAGCGTGGTCGAAACTTCAGCACAATCTATCAGTGTTGTAAAATGCAAACCTTTTGTTTAGCGTCGAGTAGCAGCCGTCACCCGTAATTAGGAAGGCGTACGTAACAGCAGTTAGCACTAATTCGATTCATTAAACTACGCATTCGATGCTACTACAAAAATTTGCATTGCTTGGAGAATACTGATCCCATCCTCGTACAGATCTGATGGGAAGCACAAACCAATCGTCAAACATATGACAAACAAATCCCAACGATGCATGCATCTGAAATGATGGCGCAGACCGTACCACTAATTGGCTACCTCCGTGCGATGATTAGTGTAGTTGAGCGGCTGCGTTCAGAGACCCTGAAAACACCGACTGTAAGACACTGAAGTTCCAACAGGAGGAACCTGCTCTGCCCGGATAATTTGCCTATAATAATCCCGGCATCCACTCATCATGAACGGACACATGGCTGACGATGCTCAAGAGTCAAGATCAGAGGATAGTGCCCTCACAGGTCATAACAAATCCCATGATTCAGCAAACCAAAGACAAACTGAAAAAAGCAGAATAAGTGACGGATCCAAGTTAACTCACACAAACGAGGCTAAGCACAAAACATTGTTCTAATGTCCAGAAGGTACGACCGTTAACTAAACCAAGGGCAAGAACGGCAATCCACCCTCAAAATCCTTTATTTTGGAGCTGGAGTCACCCTCCTAAACACCCCTCCAGACAGCTCCAGCTCTACCCTGGAGTTTTGGAGTGGAGCTACAAAAGTTGAGTAGTCATGCCAAACACCCCCATAGCATAGTAGAATAAGATGGTTCCTCATCAGCAAACTCCCAAATCAAGGTGACGGATTGGAAGATCTTAGGCGGACTTCACAGTGGCGGAGTTGATGATGTCGATGAATTCAGGCTACAGATGAAAAGAAGGAAAAGACAGTTAGGGAAACAGAACATAAAATAAAAAAGGTCATCTATGCCATTTGTCGCGTTCATGATTCCGAAAGAAACAGGATTAAATGCCTCGCAGGATTTCTCCTTTTTTTACCTTCAGAGAGGCACCACCAACAAGGAAACCATTGACATCTGGTTGTCCTGCCAGCTCCTTAGAATTTGCAGCAGTTACAGAACCTGTAGGAGGGAAAACATATATTTAATCAAGTAGCAAGATTACACCGAAGCAAGTACTAGCTCAAGAAATGCATACCTCCGTAGATGATCCTTGTAGATTCAGCAACCTCAGGGCTGACATTGGTCTTCAGCCAATCCCTCAGGGACGCATGCACCTGGGAAAATTGACTGAATCTGAGTGTTGCGCGAAGAAGATAATGCACTATAGCAAGATATTTATAACTGGAACATAGCCCAATATGTTGAGACCAAAAGATATGAACTTAAAAGTTGTGGTTCTCGTGATAACTTACTTCTTGAGCCTGAGCTGGGGTGGCAACTTTACCAGTTCCAATGGCCCAGACTGGCTCGTAGGCAATAACCACGTTACTCCAGTCCTTGATCCTCTCTGGAAAACAAACAATCACATGATCCTTTCAGCCTGAATTGCCATATGATATAAATAGAACTTCTAAATCAACAAATGGCAATAATTGAATTCCACATGAATTGACCGGAAATGGAAAGGAAAAGGCACATGAGCACCAGTCCAATCGATAACAACAAATATATCAGATTAAGGTGTTCAAAGAAACATAGTACGAAATGATTTAGATTTTCTAACTGTACTTGACGTTTAACAAGTTCTAATCACATGAACAAGAGTGGATAATTTCACCCCAAAAAAATGTTCATCAAAAGATACATAGTTTCCCTTTGCAAGGTTAAATTTCCCGCCTGGGAGCTAAACATAGTAGTATTCAAAAAATAAGCAATGAAAAATCCATCAAGATCACAAAAATACAGAAAAATGAAGACAATTAAAAAGAGCCTATGCACAACAACATTAGCAGTTCAAAGGATAATTTAACATATAGTAGATCAATGAGAAGGAACTAATTCCTACAGGGCTAAAAGTAAATGATGCGTACCAGCAATCGCTTTCGTTTGTGCAGCAACAACATCCATAGTTGATCCAGACTCCCTCTGCTCAAGAGTCTCACCAACACATGCAATCACCTTCAAGCCCTGAGCGAGTGCATAGGCAACCTTGTCTCCAACAAACTGGCACCACAAAGGTTAGGAAATAATTAGATGTGGACATTATTTGGATAGTAGTGATTACAATGTAAAATAGAGACTACAATGCACAGAACCACAAATATATTGCAAGGAAAAACTTTAAAAACCTAACAACATAGGGGAATAAGAACAAAAATCTGAACAAGTTTCAGGTCCATACTACAACATCATTTTAAAATGTGATATGAAACACTTTTGTTGCTCATACTATTTTACACGGTGCAGCGCACTATCTTGGAACTTGTAAAGAACATAAGATGCAACATGTAGGATACCTCGTTTGATTCTCCCAACAGAGCTCTCCTTTCAGAGTGTCCAAGAATGACCCACGGAACGCCAAGGTTGACAAGCATCTCAGCACTGCATTAGCAACATGTTATCAAACAATAGAGAACTGAAACTGAATGCACATAAATGCATTCTACAAGCAGCTGAATAAGGCTATATATGCACATAGTTTAGCATAGATCAGTTAATCAGTATGACAATATCACTATGACAATAACTGAGTGAACATGAAGACTTATGGTAGAGTAAGACAGCACGCCTTTGCACTGAGGATTTGATGTTAATTCTTCCAATGGCCATCACAACATGTAAGGGGGGCCACCAACAGAGAATCAAGTACCAACCTGACTTCACCGGTGAAAGCACCACCCTTCTTCACCCAGCAGTTCTGAGCAGCAACCTGGATCTCAGGGCGCAGCTGGCTCTTGACCACAGGAATGAACACATAAGGTGGGCTGACAACAACCTCTGCAGCGCAACAATGCCAATTTGATAAGTACATCATACAACAGACTTTACCAAAATTCTCAAGAGTGCCTGAAATGCATAGGGTCACTCCGAGAAAGAAACAGATAGTGTTGTGGCCTCCGTACCAACAACATCCGTAGAGGGAATCTGTCCTTCATTCAGAGTTTTGACAATCTTGTCCACCTGATCAGTGGTTCCGTTCTGCATTCATCAAGAATAATCATGTCAAAAACTATTAGGCATACACACTTCATGCACGTCCACACTTCATTTGCATTCGAAATTCTGCGAGCAACATACATCCCTCTTTCACTGGTAGCATATTAAATCCACAAAAGGAAGCTCGAATCAAAGTTCCAAACTTAGCGAGGCCATCCGACGAATATCAAGGTTTAAGTCACTGTAGCAAGCATTGCATGCACTTCTAAAGATTTAGTTTGAAATACGAATTGCAGAGCCTAATCTGTAACGCAGATGAATGGATTTCCAGAAGCAGGCAGATCAACCTAATCTAGACTCCGATAGCATGCATACATAGTAAAACGTTCTAGCTGAATTGCGTTGGAGCACACGGAAGATGGGAAGAATCACGCCTGTCCGAACTCACGTACAGCATACCCTTGCATCATCTAACCCCTTTCCCTAAAGGAATAACCAAATCAAACGAATAATTGCCTAGATCTCTAAACAATAGCGCCACGAGCTAACACATCCAGTCTCCCCAATCAGAAGTGAAGGGCGCACTACTACATCAGACAAAAAGAGCAAAAAATATTTACATCGATCTGAATCGAGATCGATAGAGTTCTCTTGCGATCCACGCCCTTCCTAAAATACAAGCTTGATTAACTAGTAAAAACGAACACGAAATAAGTCCAAAAAAAGCCGCTCCAGACGATCCATCGACAAAACGAAACATCACTATCAAGCTGCCGAGGAGAAGGGGAGAGAAATTACGCATTTCCAGTTGCCACCGACGAAGAACTTGCGGCCCATCTCGTCGCGGGATGATCAGATTGGGTTCGGATGGAGAAAGGAGAGAGCAGAGAGAGATCTAATTTGCTTCTTGCGGAGGAAGAAGAAACCAAGGGCGCAGGATAATATAGGCGTGGTGAGGTGTGTGGCCTCCGTTGGGATCACATGAGGCCGGCCGGCCACCGGTTCCAATGACATGTGGACCCAGCTGCCACCATCGAATTATCTACCATTTTCCTTTGAAATGATTTAAAAAGGCATCTTTAGACAAAGTTCGTTTAGTCTTCTTTAGAAAAATGTTTAAGCGTATACACGTAGAACCACCAAAGCTTACTTTTAATTCTCCTACAGTACGGATATCTTATCTTTTGTTTCAACAAAATGAGCCGCGACATCAGCCTCTGATCATAGGGTCCAATTTTGCTAGTGGGATTCGTTTAAAACAGAGGTTCATATTGATAGAAAAAAGGCTAATAAAACTTTGTAGATAGAGAAAGAATAATAGTAGATCATTACATTTTCAATGTTTTTTTACGCATTTTTGATGTTTCGTTGGGATCGAAAGAAAAAAAACTCTCTATTGATAATTCCGAATGGATTCATGGTGGGGCAAGGGCAGCCTGTCTGGCGCTGTCCGTGGGCGCATGGCGCTGCTCGGCCTGCTGTGGTGCAGATTGCAGGCAACTACGGAGATCTGCGTTCCGTTGCTGTCACAAGTCTTTCTCATTTGTTCAAGTGCGATGATGATGATGTGGAAAGAGCAAATCTAGCAAAGTTTGTGATAGTGATGTGTCGTGTAGTGGCTAGATTCCGTTTCATTCGGGACAAGCAACAAAGGCCACGAACATGGTCATTTGGCAACATGTATAAGACATCGTCGTTTCTACATCAAGGTTACCGTGTGTGCACGAGAACATGAGCAAGGCTTCATGTTGTTCCATAGGGAGGTGCATTACCTTCGTGTGGTTTGACAAACATCTCAAACATATGACTGACCATCGTGCAGCGAAAACATCATGCTCGGTGCACAAGAAGGGAGGTGCTCAATCTCTGCATGACCATCAACGGAGATGTCACTGATGGAATTGTCGATGCTTCGAATATCGACACAGCGTGTCTATATTTGTTCAGGCCCTCGTGAAGAGCAATAACCCATGTCCAACTGATGATGTTATTTTTGTTGATGCAAAATTGTGTTAGGGTTACAATCAAGCATCTGCTTTTCTTTTCTTGAGGGGAGTCGCCTGCTTATATAGGGTCATAATTGTTGACTTCTAGTCCTTTGTTGCCCCAAGCGTTGGGCTGAGGGAAGTGGCCACATGGATCGTGTGCGCAGCCGATCCTCGTTGATGCTGTGGGCACCTGGCACTTTGGCAGCAGAACAACGGGCTGCGAAGCAGCGGCGGATCGCATCCTGCCGGCTGCCGTGGCTGCTGCGTCTGCGTGCTCGAATCGCGCCGATTCCGGTTTCCAGCTTTGCCCTTTTTGTTGCTGCCTGTCTTCGGTTTGCCCGCCCGCCCCGCCGGGCCGGCCGCCTGGAAATGGAACTGGGCCTGATTCGGGGTGTCAATTAACCCGCTCGGTTGTTCAATATGGGCCAGCTTTCCGATAAAAGGCCTCATTGGACCGAATGGGACATAGATTGGGCTCATCTCAGCTAAGACCAGGCTCATTTCGCTCCTGTCAAAATGAAATACGACACGGAGTCAGGGTGGCGGTGATCATCAGTGGCAGGTAACACGACGCGAGACTTGAAAGTTCTCGGCGACCAGACCATGCTGTCCGGATTGGTCTGGTGACTCTGGTCCTCTGTTGAAACTGTTTAGTGCCACCCGTCAGATAGCTTTGGTTCCAACTTCCAACTGGACATGCGGTAGCGCGCCTCTGTATCTTTCAGAATCTCTTGCGACGCTTCTCTTGATGAAACAGGCGCCGACGTTCGCACAGGAGGAACCAGTTGCTTGTAGCAACATGCAGCTCCAATAATCGCGCATACCGTACGGCACGTGGTTTTGGTTGCGTGCGTGCGTTGACCCACTATCAGAATTCCTTGACACGGGGCTGCAGGATGATATCAGGGGGATAGGAAATTAAGGACAGGGTTTCTTTCTAGAAGAATTAGCACCGAGTAAAGCGCTGCTTAATTATCACCGTCGTCTCCGCAGGTGGTCACCAAACTCCGTCGCCATTGGCGCGGCCCCCAGCAGCTCGCTTTACAGGTAGCCCTCTCGACGTGGAGAAAATTAAACCAGCGCGCCGCAGAATTGGGTAAGGATGGCCTCCAGGCGACGAGCGAGCGCCGAGACGTTCGGTGCGCGCCCTCTAATATATCACACGATTTCATCATAGTACTACATATACTACTAGTAGTTGTATATATATATCAATATGCTTTGACGCAGCTAGCGCGTCTTATTATGTGATTGAAGTTTAATTAGATGAGCGTCTAGCTCATGGATCGTCGTTCCCCGAACCACCCCCGGCCCGTCCCCAGAGATCGTAGACCACCGTACCGCGGCGAATTATTGCTGGCCAGCCAGCCTATGGCGTCACTTTTGTTGGGCCTCAGAGTGCAGAACGTGTATTATGGTGCGCAGGGTTTTACGGCGTTCGTCAAGGCCGTTGAGACCTCAGCTGCTAACTTGATCGTCGATCGGCTCATCCACTCACGCAATGATGTGGTGTCGCCATCACGTCACGCATGTTACGTTTTCCCGTTTTGTTTGTTTGTTTTCGTGTTCGAAAGCTGCTTTATTTCGTTCTCCAAATTTCGACGTGTCCGTCCGATCTCTGGCCGGTGTGTGTGAGTGCATCTTCACAAAACCACGAGCCGACGCACATAAAAACCCGGACATGCATGTGCATCACGCTTGTTCAGTCGCAGAATTAAACACGTGTCTACCTACGCACACATTTTGACGTCGAGAAACACTGTTTTTGTATGGCTTATGATGATCCAAGTCCGCTCCTTTATTTTCTGTACCGCTTCATCTCCTTGCGTCACGTCAGAGTGGCCGGTTCCCATCAGAGATCACGCATCCCTTTGATCAAGTTTTCCCTTTCCTTTTCTCTTCCCGAGTGGATCCGTCCCATTGAAAAGTTCACGAGAGGAAGCACGAACGTCCTTGGTGTGTGGCTGTGTGCGATCGACTACGTAGAAGGTTCTTCGTGCTGGACGAGTCACCGTCCCACGTGGCAGCCCCCGAGTACGTGCTAATGCAACAGGCGGCGCTGTGACCCGAAACACGTCGCCGCGCGCGGTCGCGTTTCACGCCGTACCCTGCCTCCACGACGCACCGGCCACTCCTCAGCAGCCCTTTAACCTGCTTTCAATTCAACGAGGAATGAATGACTCATCGCATCGACCAATTCGGCCACCGAAGGTTTCTCGTCTCCTTTTAACCTCGGCGATGGTGACTGATCGGACCGTCTGCCCCGTCTACCTCGACTCATGTCATGACACGGCCCCCGACTGACCATCTGATGCGCCCCTACGAGCTTGCATAGTCACCACCACTTTCGCCTTAATTAATTACCGTTAAACCTGCCCTCTCCTGTCTCTTGGAGTACATTACGATCACACGAATGCAAAGTAATCCCAGCCACGATTTATTCGAAGACGACCATGGAACTTACATCATCGAGCCCTTTTAATAGGTATGTGTTATTATCAGAGGTGGATATAGGGTAAAGATGGAATGATCTTATTAGTGCTTTTAGTGCCATGGACAGTAAATTTTACTCATTTTGCAAAAATCCAGTTGTTTCATGTGACACATTTTATTCATTGTGAATCCTCCTTCTAACCATCTCGCTATACGTTTTTTTAGGTAATACTATAAAACATGGTTCTTTTATTCAGATGAGCACCTGAAGCTAATATTAAAATCAGATTTCAAAACCATCCGGAGTTCTGCAGTTAGTTTTGTAATTAAACTTTATTTAAGACAAGATTTTTTTTAGACCTCTCTAAATTTGTCCTTCTAAAACGCCGAACGGCGCATTTGGTGTGTGGCTGTGTGCGATCGACTACGTAGAAGGTTCTTCGTGCTGGACGAGTCACCGTCCCACGTGGCAGCCCCCGAGTACGTGCTAATGCAACAGGCGGCGCTGTGACCCGAAACACGTCGCCGCGCGCGGTCGCGTTTCACGCCGTACCCTGCCTCCACGACGCACCGGCCACTCCTCAGCAGCCCTTTAACCTGCTTTCAATTCAACGAGGAATGAATGACTCATCGCATCGACCAATTCGGCCACCGAAGGTTTCTCGTCTCCTTTTAACCTCGGCGATGGTGACTGATCGGACCGTCTGCCCCGTCTACCTCGACTCATGTCATGACACGGCCCCCGACTGACCATCTGATGCGCCCCTACGAGCTTGCATAGTCACCACCACTTTCGCCTTAATTAATTACCGTTAAACCTGCCCTCTCCTGTCTCTTGGAGTACATTACGATCACACGAATGCAAAGTAATCCCAGCCACGATTTATTCGAAGACGACCATGGAACTTACATCATCGAGCCCTTTTAATAGGTATGTGTTATTATCAGAGGTGGATATAGGGTAAAGATGGAATGATCTTATTAGTGCTTTTAGTGCCATGGACAGTAAATTTTACTCATTTTGCAAAAATCCAGTTGTTTCATGTGACACATTTTATTCATTGTGAATCCTCCTTCTAACCATCTCGCTATACGTTTTTTTAGGTAATACTATAAAACATGGTTCTTTTATTCAGATGAGCACCTGAAGCTAATATTAAAATCAGATTTCAAATCTTCATTCTAGTATCTTTCATCTAAAATCAGATTTCAAAACCATCTTCATTCTACATATCTTTCGGATGACAGAGTGTACCGCAATCGATAAAGTTTTTCCGTTATGGTGGAACCGTTTCACCTAGGTCGTCCATGACTTTTTATTAGGCACGTGTTCATTTACGACTACTTTGTGTGATAAGCAACATGCATGTTGACGACGAGGCGTTCATGATAACTTTTTTTTTTATCAATGACGAGCAAGCAACCGAGTCATTCATAACATGTGCTCTATGGAGTACACGAACATTTGCTTGTTTGTTTCGAAAAAAAGAACTCGCTATTTTTCGACACCCAGAAAGCTTGTCGCTTTTCAGTCGATTAATACGAGTTGTCCGATCAGAAATCCACGCCATCCGTTCATCTTCTACCTCTAGCCATCACATCATCTCCGCTTCCCACCGGGCTGCCTCCACCACCCCGTCTCCCTTCCCATCTAACATTTTCATCGCCTATGGTGGCAGCACCACACCCATCTTGTTGCTCTGTCTTCTCTCCCATCACCACAGCTAGGCTTGTCTGCCTCCCTCAAACCCATTTTAAGGTCAGGAAGCTCCAGAAATCCAAATTGATATTTTCTTTGTTTTCATGATCAATTAGGTGCAAAAAGAGAAAAGAAGTTTCCAGTACTCGGTACTTGGGGAAGGAAGGTACCACGGCCACTTGGCATACAGTCCCCATGGCACACCACCGACCCCACTTGCAGTGACCCCGCGCACCAAACGCTGCCAGGCGTAGCTACCACCGTCGTGAACTCGTGACACCGCCATGATAGGCCCACCGGATCCCGGTGTCCCGCGCCCACAGGTCAGTGGGCCAGCTAACAACCTCGCCTTCCGCGGGGGATAAGCACGGTGTTCCACTCCACCACGAAGCCGCCATCTCCAGCAGACGCCACCATCCGCCATTAGGAACGCCATCAAGGCACAAAAACACACCCCAAACCTGCACGAATCGTCTCGAGCCTGAGCGGCGAAATTATAAATAACCCCGGCGCGGTTAGGGTTAAAAGGATTTTTCTTTCTTCCCCTTCACTTCCTTCCCACTCGCCGGAACCGTCGAGGAATTCGCCGGAGGAGGAGGGGGAGGAGGAGGAGCAGCGGCGCGCGCGGATCCCCGGGGCCGAGCCTCTCGAGTCTTCGGGGGGTTCCGGGCGCCGGACCCGTGCGGAGTTCCGGTGGGCTGCCGCTTGGTTGATTGGTTGATTTGGTGAGGCTGGGGCGTGGGGGCGGGCGATCGGGCCACTGGAGCTGCGCCCACTGGCTGCGCGCCATGGCTGGGATCGACGCCGGCGAGGGGGCGCCCGCGCCGCCGCCGGAGATGTCGCCGCAGCAGCGTATCGAGCAGGTGCGTAGCGTCTCACTTGTCCTCTCGCGACCACGTGGCGGTGGTTGATTGCCATGTGCGGTTTTGATTTTCGGTCTCCTTGTGGGGATTGGCTGTCCCTGGTTTGGGGAGTCGTGCGGTTGATGGGCAGCGGTGCCTGGTTAATTTCTGTTGGTGACGGCGCCTGCGGATTGCTTGGTAGTGTGACGATGGATGTGTTCAATGTGTGATGGAAACTTTCTTTCTTATTATTGCGACTTTTATTAAAGCTTACATTGCCGATTTGGTGTCTTTCCTTACATTTTGTTGTTAGGGTGCGCCAAATTATGCTTTTGATTTCTAAGGTAGGAGTGACAGATTTCTTCAGAAATTGTGTGTGTTGGGTTAACAGAATCAGCTATCAGGTTGCAGTGAATAGATTTAGGCGAGGGCTTTAGAAATTCGCTAATGTGTGTGTCACTGCCCTCTACCTGCAGAAACTTATTCTCTATGGGGTTCCCGAGGAACGACTGCAAGAACACCAAGAAGGTTTACTCCTTTACATGGAGGCTCACAAGGATCAGATATCGGATATCGTGAAGCTGATCCTATCAGTAGGTACTGATGTACTGGAGTCGCGGAAGACCTCGAAGAAGGATGCAAACAGTAGCAGCAGTGGTGATGCATACAGTGAGAGCTTGTCTTGGCTGCAGTGGCTGATGTTCAACAACGAGCCAGAAGCAATGCTGGATGATCTGGAGCATTCCACTGCAGGAGAGAGAGCAGTCTGCGGTGCTGTATGGGGGCAGAATGACCTTGCTTATCGTTGCCGGACTTGTGAGAATGACCCCACATGTGCGATCTGTGTCCCGTGCTTCCAGAATGGCGATCACAAGGATCATGATTACTCCATCATGTACACAGGGGGTGGATGTTGTGACTGCGGGGATGCTACCGCCTGGAAGCGTGAAGGGTTCTGCTCAAAGCACAAGGGGGCTGAGCAGATTAAGCCTCTTCCAGAGGAGCTTGCAAGTTCTGTGGGGCCTGTGCTGGATGTGCTGTTGCAGTTCTGGAAGGAGAGGATATCCATGGTTGAACCACCCCGTGCGAAGAGTGACGGTGGAAACTCCTGCAAGAGGGTTGCTGAAGAGCTGACAACTTCTGTTGCCAGCATGCTTCTTGAGTTCTGCACATGCAGTGAAAGCCTTCTTAACTTTGTGTCTCAAAGGATCCGTGAGTGCCCAGATCTGCTAGATGCATTGACTAGGGCAGAAAGGTTGCTTGACAAGAAGGTTGTGAAAAAATTGCATGAGTTGCTTTTGAAACTCATTAGTGACCCGGCCTTTAAGTATGACTTTGCTAAAGTTTTCATACGCTACTACCCTGTTTCATTTGGTGAAGTTATTAAGGCGTGCAATGATTCTCTACTGGAGGAGTATCCGCTGATGCCAACCTTTTCAGTGCAAATATTCACTGTGCCTACACTGACTCCAAGGCTTGTGCGTGAGGTTAATTTGTTGGGTGTTATTCTCGGATCCTTGACAGATCTATTTATTTCTTGCTTTGGTGAGGATGGTCGTTTACAGGTATGCTGCTGCTTGTTCCCCCATCCCTCCCTTCCCTCTTATGGCTCTAAGAATTTAATGCCTATTGTGAATCCATGCTTGGGTAAACTGTTTACATATTTTTGGTTTGTCTGTACCTTATGTTATTCTGAGATGATTGGGAACGTATAATTGCTAAACATTTTGGGCAACACCTTTTTTGGTTTCATAAATGTTTATTGGTAGCACTAGATTGCCAAAATGTTTGTAAGATTGATTGTTTTGTGTCATTGCCATTGTTGCTCTCTATATTAACGGAACCATAATGACTCCTACAGTGTAATTTTACTTTGTATGGTAACAGACCTTGTTATGTGCAGACAAACAAATGGGGGAATTTGTTTGATGCTTCTATTAGATTATTAGAAGATACACGCTATGTTCTGAGCCATGAGGAGGTTTCTAAGTATGTTGCTTATGAGAGGCCTGATCTAACAAGGTCTTGGATTAAGCTCTTGTCATTGGTGCAAGGAATGGATCCTCAGAAGAGAGTGACTAGCATTCATGCTGAAGACGAGAATGAGCATCTATCTGCACCTTTTGTGCTGGGACACTATCTTGGCATTGTTCAGAATCTTCTGATGAAGGGATCATTTTCTCCTGATCAACATGAATCGACTGATGTTACTGTCTGCTCCACTGCGCTTAAAGGCATGGAAAGTGCCGAAAATCAGCGGAATGCAAAAGTCGGAAGGGTTTCACAGGAAAGCTCAGTGTCCAGTTCAAGTAGCAGAGACAGTTTTTTGAGTTCTGGAGTTCCACCGCCTGCTGCCTGGTTAATTCTTCAAAGCTTGAAAGCTATCGAAAGCTGGTTGGAACCTGATATAGCTCTGAGGAGCAAGCTGTCCTCCCTGGATGCTAGCAGCAGCGATCCTCGCAATTTTGTGGCTTTTCTTGAAGAGCCTTTGACTACTAATAAGGGAAGCCCTAGGACAAAGATGGATGCAGAGAGTATAAAAATAAATGAAGGATCACAATCAGATATTATTGCGGATTATCACGAGGCATTTAGTTCTGGGCAGGAGCATGTCAGCATGATGGATGTTGACCAAGATTTGATGGCGCAAGCTAGTAACAGAACAGGCAAAGGAAAGATGGTTGGCAACACCAATACAACAGATATACAGTTGCACCCTGAGGATGCCATTACTTACACTCTGACTGATGGCAGCCTTTTGTATGCTCACCCAGATTCAAGAATTGAGGAACTAGGTATACTCAACACTAGAAGGTGGCCGCATGTTGTCTTTGACGTAAGTTCACAGGAAACATCGTTTCATATCCCCTTACATCGCATGCTATCGTTACTTCTGCGGAAGGCACTGAAGAAATGTTTCGGAGAGAATGGCAAGCCCGATGAAGGTTTGGCCGTGCAGTCCGATGAGTTCTTTTCTAGTGTTCTTAAAGGTTGTCAGCCCCATGGTTTTTCTTCAATTGTGATGGAGCATCCATTAAGAGTGAGAGTGTTCTGTGCCCAAGTACGTGCTGGAATGTGGCGTAAGAATGGTGATGCAGTTATATTGAGTGCCGAGTGGTACCGCTCCGTGCAATGGTAATTCCTTTGTAATCTCATGTCAATTTACTGTTCAAATTATGGTGCTGATGTTGATCACTCTTATTTGCAGGCTTGAACAGGGTTTAGAGTCGGACCTGTTTCTACTTCAATGCTGTGCTGCACTATCTTCTCCTGAGTTTTTTGTTAGGACCATTCAAGAGCGATTTGGTTTGTCCAGTTATACGTCTTTTGATCTTGCAGAACAGAATGAGTAAGGCCCAACATTCTATTGTGATGCTATGTCAACTTCTATTTCTGTCTTGTATTGGGTTTTCTGTTTTTGATACTAATGATATAGAGCTTTGTGGGTTTGTTGCATTTGGTTTCGGTTCCTTATTTACTTTCATTACCTTAACAAGTGTTATGAGTGTAACAAAAGTTAAAATAACCCTTCCTGCCTTTCATCATTACTACTGTAATTGTGTATTACTTGTTTCTTGTTATGGCCCTAGCTTGTGTTCCTTCCTCCTATAGATTTTACGGATCATTGCTAATAAGGGGAACACACTCATCTTCATTTATTTGAGCCTTTATGACACTGGGCTTGGTGGCACTTCTTGTGGTATTTTGGAATTCTGCTTCTGTTTTCGACGTCAAATTATATGATTTGTGCACTTTAATGACATGTCTAGTAATCCAAATACTTAACTGCGTAATTGCAATGGTTCAGTGATCAAGTAAGTGCACACGGCCCACCCTCATTGATTAGTATGGGAGAATGTTTCAATGCCTCCAAAAGCTGACTTGCCGTGCCAAGATCTGGTCGGCAGGAAAAGACCACACACTCATTTGGAAAACAACTTCCACTTGATTCTGTGAAGGATTAAATTCTTTGTTAGCCATTTAGTTGTATCCAAATTATTGGAAATGTTGACGCAATGGCTTTGTTAAGTTTGTTATTCATAATCCATGAGCTCCAGTCAAGGCCTAAGGAACCCCGTCCTCTGTTTTTTATGATTGATGTTAGGACAAGGTGGCTGTGCAATTTTGCTTGTTCTAACGTCGTCCATAAAAACCGGAGATATTGTAACTTTCTTGCTTGCTACCTTTTTTCTTCTGCATTTTCCTCACATCTTTTTTTCCCTTAGTTATCTATTATGTGAACTTGTTCTTAAATTGGAACATCGGTTTTATGCTCAGGTTCTGATCTTATGTTGTTTTTAGGTACGAGTCAGTTTTGATGCAAGAAATGCTAACATTTATCATACAATTAGTTAAAGAGCGGCGATTTTGTGGGTTTTCTACAGCCGACAACTTAAAGAGAGAATTGATTTATAAGTTAGCTATTGGAGATGCCACCCATAGCCAGATTATGAAGTCTCTTCCTCGTGACCTTTCATCAAGTGATGAACTTCAAAATGTTCTGGATTCGCTGGCAGTTTATTCTAATCCATCTGGCATGAAACAGGTATTTGCCATGAGGTTTCTAAGTATGTTGCTTATGAGAGGCCTGATCTAACAAGGTCTTGGATTAAGCTCTTGTCACTGGTGCAAGGAATGGATCCTCAGAAGAGAGTGACGAGTATTCATGCTGAAGACGAGAATGAGCATCTATCTGCACCTTTTGTGCTGGGACACTATCTTGGCATTGTTCAGAATCTTCTGATGAAGGGATCATTTTCTCCTGATCAACATGAATCGACTGATGTTACTGTCTGCTCCACTGCGCTTAAAGGCATGGAAAGTGCCGAAAATCAGCGGAATGCAAAAGTCGGAAGGGTCTCACAGGAAAACTCAGTGTCCAGTTCAAGTAGCGGAGACAGTTGTTTGAGTTCTGGAGTTCCACCGCCTGCTGCCTGGTTAGTTCTTCAATGCTTGAAAGCTATCGAAAGTTGGTTGGAACCTGATATAGCTCTGAGGAGCAAGCTGTCCTCCCTGGATGCTAGCAGCAGCGATCCTCGCAATTTTGTGGCTTTTCTTGAAGAGCCTTTGACTACTAATAAGGGAAGCCCTAGGACAAAGATGGATGCAGAGAGTATAAAAATAAATGAAGGATCACAATCAGATATTATTGCGGATTATCACGAGGCATTTAGTTCTGGGCAGGAGCATGTCAGCATGATGGATGTTGACCAAGATTTGATGGCGCAAGCTAGTAACAGAACAGGCAAAGGAAAGATGGTTGGCAACACCAATACAACAGATATACAGTTGCACCCTGAGGATGCCATTACTTACACTCTGACTGATGGCAGCCTTTTGTATGCTCACCCAGATTCAAGAATTGAGGAACTAGGTATACTCAACACTAGAAGGTGGCCGCATGTTGTCTTTGACGTAAGTTCACAGGAAACATCGTTTCATATCCCCTTACATCGCATGCTATCGTTACTTCTGCGGAAGGCACTGAAGAAATGTTTCGGAGAGAATGGCAAGCCCGATGAAGGTTTGGCCGTGCAGTCCGATGAGTTCTTTTCTAGTGTTCTTAAAGGTTGTCAGCCCCATGGTTTTTCTTCAATTGTGATGGAGCATCCATTAAGAGTGAGAGTGTTCTGTGCCCAAGTACGTGCTGGAATGTGGCGTAAGAATGGTGATGCAGTTATATTGAGTGCCGAGTGGTACCGCTCCGTGCAATGGTAATTCCTTTGTAATCTCATGTCAATTTACTGTTCAAATTATGGTGCTGATGTTGATCACTCTTATTTGCAGGCTTGAACAGGGTTTAGAGTCGGACCTGTTTCTACTTCAATGCTGTGCTGCACTATCTTCTCCTGAGTTTTTTGTTAGGACCATTCAAGAGCGATTTGGTTTGTCCAGTTATACGTCTTTTGATCTTGCAGAACAGAATGAGTAAGGCCCAACATTCTATTGTGATGCTATGTCAACTTCTATTTCTGTCTTGTATTGGGTTTTCTGTTTTTGATACTAATGATATAGAGCTTTGTGGGTTTGTTGCATTTGGTTTCGGTTCCTTATTTACTTTCATTACCTTAACAAGTGTTATGAGTGTAACAAAAGTTAAAATAACCCTTCCTGCCTTTCATCATTACTACTGTAATTGTGTATTACTTGTTTCTTGTTATGGCCCTAGCTTGTGTTCCTTCCTCCTATAGATTTTACGGATCATTGCTAATAAGGGGAACACACTCATCTTCATTTATTTGAGCCTTTATGACACTGGGCTTGGTGGCACTTCTTGTGGTATTTTGGAATTCTGCTTCTGTTTTCGACGTCAAATTATATGATTTGTGCACTTTAATGACATGTCTAGTAATCCAAATACTTAACTGCGTAATTGCAATGGTTCAGTGATCAAGTAAGTGCACACGGCCCACCCTCATTGATTAGTATGGGAGAATGTTTCAATGCCTCCAAAAGCTGACTTGCCGTGCCAAGATCTGGTCGGCAGGAAAAGACCACACACTCATTTGGAAAACAACTTCCACTTGATTCTGTGAAGGATTAAATTCTTTGTTAGCCATTTAGTTGTATCCAAATTATTGGAAATGTTGACGCAATGGCTTTGTTAAGTTTGTTATTCATAATCCATGAGCTCCAGTCAAGGCCTAAGGAACCCCGTCCTCTGTTTTTTATGATTGATGTTAGGACAAGGTGGCTGTGCAATTTTGCTTGTTCTAACGTCGTCCATAAAAACCGGAGATATTGTAACTTTCTTGCTTGCTACCTTTTTTCTTCTGCATTTTCCTCACATCTTTTTTTCCCTTAGTTATCTATTATGTGAACTTGTTCTTAAATTGGAACATCGGTTTTATGCTCAGGTTCTGATCTTATGTTGTTTTTAGGTACGAGTCAGTTTTGATGCAAGAAATGCTAACATTTATCATACAATTAGTTAAAGAGCGGCGATTTTGTGGGTTTTCTACAGCCGACAACTTAAAGAGAGAATTGATTTATAAGTTAGCTATTGGAGATGCCACCCATAGCCAGATTATGAAGTCTCTTCCTCGTGACCTTTCATCAAGTGATGAACTTCAAAATGTTCTGGATTCGCTGGCAGTTTATTCTAATCCATCTGGCATGAAACAGGTATTTGCCATTCAAATTAATCTATACTCCTGCAAGACCATTAAATTGTTTGACTAACATCAAAACTTATCACAGGGTAAGTATGCACTTCGCAAAACATGCTGGAAGGAATTGGACTTGTATCACCCTCGCTGGAATTCCAGGGAACTACAAATTGCCGAGGAGAGATACTACCGTTTCTGCAATATCTCTGCTCTTAATGCTCAGCTACCGCAGTGGACTCGCGTTTTCAGCCCTCTGAGGAATATTTCTAAAGTTGCAACCTCCAAGGCTGTCCTTCAGATTGTTCGTGCTGTTCTATTTTATGCTGTATACAATGATGCGTCATCTGCACCGCGTGCCCCTGATAATGTTCTTGTGACGGCTTTGCATCTGCTTTGGTTGGCACTTGATATATGTGAATCAGAAAGTCAAATAAATGCCGACCAGTGTGGCATGGACATAGTGCAACATGATGATGAATCATGGGTTGTCTTATCTTCACATACTGAAGAGGCTTTTCCCATCTTGACCTACTCTGCTGAACTAGTTGCCCCAGAGTCCGGCAAAATAAAGAAAGAAAGCATGTTAACCCTGCTTGTTACATTGATGCAGAAATACAAAGAAGAGAGTGATATCACCTTTTCCGGATCCAAGTACTGTAATATTCCATCTCTAATTGAGAATTTGTTAAAGAAATTTGCCAAGTTAAGTAAGGAGTGCATGCTCACACTTAGACAAATGGCACCACATGTAGTCCCATCTACTCCAGATCATACCAGTTCCAAAGAAAGCCCAGGGTTTTCTTCAGATTCCTTGGAAAAGAGAACAAAAGCCCGCGAACGCCAAGCTGCAATTATGGTAAGAGTTTTATATGTGAAGTTCAGATAGTTTAGTTATATCTGCCTCACATCCCAGTCTGTTGCGGGCAGACCTTTGACAAAATATACAACTTCATCAATTTATTTTGTTCGGAAATGCTTGTTCTATAGTTTCTTTGCTTATCGACACTTTCCTAATCTTAGGTTGTAAAGTTACTTGTCAACTTGGACCTTTTCCAACTTACAGTAAGCTCAGTTTTCTTCTATTGGTCCTTATCTTAGGCAAAAATGAGGGCAGAACAGTCCAAGTTTGCTGAAAGTATGAAGTCATCTGGAAATGAAGGGCATGATGTTCCAATGTCAGAGCCAGATGTATCCAGTTCAACTGGTGTTGTCTCCGAGGAGTCATTACCAGTTTGCTCTCTGTGCCGGGAATCAGATTCAAAAAGTCCTCTGTGCTACCTGATTCTTCTTCAGGTAATCATAATTGATCCGACCACATTTACTTTATCCAATGATGCCTAGCAATTGTTCTTTTTATAGTATTTTTTCAATAGTCCCTTTTCTTATTTATCTTTAAGTGCATGCTTTCGTTTTTTGTGATTTTGTGTTATTACCAAATTATAAGCTTTACTATGTTTTCAAAAATCCAGAAATCTCGTCTTGCAACTTTTGTTGAGATGGGTAATCCATCCTGGGAAAATCCAAATCAAATGAACAAGACATCTGGATCTGTCAAAAGGGAAGATTCAACTGATTCCTCAGCTTCTGATTCTTCAACTCCAGAGGAGCTTGTCCATGACACAACAGTAGAGCCTTCTTTTGATTTAGATAACATGGAAGTTGATGCCTTTCTTGATCTTTCGAATGAGCAACACCCACTGATTAGATATATATCATCTTTCCCTAGTGGGCATTGCAACAGCAATGCGGATGGCATTGTCTCACTCGAGGCTATTGAGGCTGATATATATAAATCTATTATAAACGATATATTTGGATCCAAGAATGTGCCCACTCAAGATGGTGAGCAAACATTGGAGATGGCATGGTCTCACTTGAGGCTATTGAGGCCGATATATATAAATCTATTATAAACGATATATTTGGATCCAACAATGTGCCCACTCAAGATGGTGAACAAACATTGTTATCATCTACTTCAAATGTTACAGTTGGTTCCAAGAAAATGAGAAGCCCCAAATGTTCTGTTCTGGGAACATATGTTAGTTGTCTTTCAGCAAAACACCGTCAGTCTTCACGCTATGATGTATCCTCCAAATCATCTGCCTCTGTAACTACAAGGAACAAATTTGGTCCTATCGATTGTGATGGCATCCACATATCTTCTTGTGGACATGCTGTACATCAGGAATGTCATGATAGATATTTGTTCTCCTTGAAACAAAGGTACGCAGGACAGTTTCCAGTTGACTTTTACAATTTCAATTAGTTTATAATTGATTTATTCACATAGCTCCATGTTATTGTATCAAGAATGGGCATCTTGCAGTTTTTAGCAGTGCAAGGGCACAAAAGTTTTCAACTTGTACTCCGCTAGGAAATAGTAGGCGTTTATTTTAAGATACTTTGACCAACAAATTTACTCTTAATATGTAGTTTTCTTGCATCAATTGTTCGTATTATGAAATACTTGCCTACGACTATAATTTCGTTTTACAAAATCGACATTCAAAGAAAATTGTTGGTCAAAGGCTTTTTCTAACGAGATGAAATGCGCCTACTTTTTATGAGATACATTTAGCTAACTAACTCTTGAGGGTACATGTTCCGTGTTCACAGCTTGAAATACAGTGTTGGTAATTAAGCTGCCTAATCATTTTGTTAGTGGGCTAATTTCAAGTGCCCTGTATTGGCACCAAGAGTGTCTGTAGTGGTAAATGCAGCAGTAGTGGTAATATTGGCTGCAAATAGGAGCATGGTGCTCATGCAAATAGAGGTATGTGGCAATAATAGCAAGTGTGGAATTAGGTGTACCATGTACTTCTTTGCTCGACTTATAGGTAAGGAACTAAGGCTCCATTTCAAGGCAGCTCAAACTGCTGAAAATGATTGTGTGTTGAGCTCTCACCTCTCTCGTTCTTGCCGGTGTGTGAGTGTGAGGTGAGCAGCAAGAGTAGTGATGGTGTTTGGGCCAACATATACAACATTCTGCTTTAGGAGCTTATATGTGTTATTAGTGTCTTCTATTTTGTGCTGCCCGCTTACACTTATGTTGATTGATTGAGCCTAGTTCTTCTCTACAGATATATTCGGAGGCTTGGTTTTGAAGGTGGTCACATTGTTGATCCTGATCTGGTAATATATATTTGTGTTTGAAATACTGCTGTATCTTTTTATTCTTGATGCTATGCTTACATGTTGCTTTATCCAGGGAGAGTTGCTATGTCCGGTGTGCCGCAGATTTGCAAATTCCATTCTTCCAGCGTCGCCTAATTTCTCAACATCGAGTTTGCTAACGCCATTTGTTCAAACTGTGTCACCTGAAGCTGTTCCAACTACATCAGATGTGGATATAAATAAGTTACAGTTTCCTCGTGCGCTGTCACTACTCGAAAGTGCCGGAAAGGTTGTCGGACAAGGCAATTTCTTAAAAGCTTTATCTGGGCGGCTTAATGACACGACAGAGCCCTCCCTAGATCCTTCTCTTCGAAGATTGGCTTTGCTTTACTATCGCCGCAACCACAGCAGTTTTTCAGCATCTGAAAGGCTAAGTCCATCCCTATTTCTTTGGGATACACTAAGATATTCTCTGGTGTCTACGGAAATTGCTTCTCGTGGTAGGATGTCAAGTCACTCTTTTGAACCCAAGTCCTGCATAGAATCTTTGCGCAGTGAACTTAATTCATCAAGTGGATTCATATTGTCCCTATTGTTCCGTGTTGCACACTCTGCACGAAATTTGAATCGACTTGAGGTTCTCCTGAGGTTTGAAGGTATCCAACTATTATCAGGGTCTATTTGCTCTTGCGTTTCTGGCTATAAAGACATTGTGAATGCTACTAAGAGAAAAGGTGAGTAGTGGATGCTCTTGTCCCTTTTTCACATATTTTGCTACCTCTTAGATAGTAGTATTTCTGTATTTTGAAGTGTCTTTCGTTTTCCACCTCTAGTAGGGGTAATGAGATATCTGATCACCAATTTGGAATTGACAACATTTATAATATATACACGGACTTACAGAGAAGTGATCCAATTAGTAATCATGTTGTTTCTTTAATGCTTCTGCTGTCGTAAAACATATTAATAAAAATCTTTGTTCAATGTGACTATTGATTTGTTGTGTGCTTTTTTTGTGCTGCTTGCTCCTAGGGAAGAATGCATTATATGTGCTTTTATTTATTGTTTCTGTTTTTTCATCATTTATGATTCTCACTCCCCTCCCCTACAGTCATATGCGTTATTGACTGTTTCCTTTGCATTTGTATCTGAAATCCTTGGCATAACATGCATGATGGAAGATGTTGCCAATTGGCGTATTTGCATCAGACCACATTTTGAAAAATCAAGAATGTTCTTGACAAGTTAAAAATTTGTTTAAGAAACACTTGTTCTCTTATAATGGCCTTATAAGGATTCGTTGGTAGTGCTTGTTTAAAAACAAAACTAACAAGGGTGAGATTTAAGGCCTGTATTGTCTAAGTGCCAAGAATGGGCGTTCCATGTGGAACAAAGCTAAAGTAATATTTGGAAGGCATTTTTTAATTTTTGAAATGAGGGATTCACAACGCAGTATTTGATTTTAGTGGTCCGAATGCGCCAAAGTGTCATATTCATGTGACTTGAGCAATACACTTCTAAGATTTTTGTTATCCTGGTCGCAATAAGAATATATCATGTTTCTATCCCCCAAACCGTTGTAGAAGATATATATTTTTGTCCCTTGTCCCTTCTCACACTTTCTTTTTCAGCAGGCACTTTGCCAACTCTGGTTGATCCGGCCAGTGAGGGAGGATTCTTCCCTGATATCCAATTTTGGAAGCAATGTGCTGATCCAGTCCTTGCTCAAGATCCATTTTCATCATTGATGGCAGCACTTTTCTGCCTACCTGTTCAATTTCTATCATCCACTGAATTCTTCATCCCTTTTGTCCATCTATTCTATGTTGTTTGTGTCATTCAGGTATGCAGTCTTGCATTTGCCTTCACTTGGGATTTGCAGGTTGTATGCTATTTATATTAGTTTATAGTATATAATGACATGCATTTTTTTTAGGCCCTGATAACTTGCTATGGAGAAGAAACTTTTGACCGGTCAAGCTTCAGTGACTGCCTTCTTAACGATGTTTGCAAGACTATGTCAGGATATGAGATTGCCAGAGAGTATTTTGTTTCTAAATACATCAATCCCTCTTGTCATCCAAAAGATATGGTGCGGAGATTGACGTTTCCTTATCTTCGGAGGTGTGCATTGCTTTGGGAGCTGCTAAGATCGTCATCTACAGCACCTTTGTATGATAGTTCCAATATTTGGGAAGGATCACATCTTTATTTGAGTAATACCACACAAGAGGGCAATTCTTCACTGGCAACAGAGCTGAATGGGATAAGAGAACTGGAAGACCGGTTTCAGATTCAGTCCCTGGACATGATTCTCCGAGATGAATCTGTACATATGCTTGCCCTAAAATGGTCTCAACATTTCTGTGAAGAATACAGTTCCCGCAATTATAGAGGAGCTCTCTTTGCTACCCCTGCAGTTCCATTTAGGCTGATGCAGTTACCACCTGTGTACCAAGTTCTCCTAGAAAGGTTTAATCTGAATCTTCTAAGCTGCAACACTATCTTTTGTGTGCATTGTGCCTTCATGTGCCTACCAATTTTTATTTCGTAACTATTTACCATCCTTTTCCCACTAGATACATCAAGATGCCATGCCCTGATTGTGGCTCCGTGCCTGATGAACCAGCATTATGTTTGCTGTGTGGCAAACTATGCTCGCCTAGTTGGAAACCGTGCTGCAGGTGGTTATACGTTGGTTATTTGAATTTCTATTTGAAAGTGTGATGGTTCTGCTATGAGTTATCAAATGCTAAACCCTTGTCCTGTATTGTAGGAATGGTAAATGCCTGAGCCATGCTTGGCAATGTGGTGCTGGTGTTGGCATATTTCTTTTAGTGAGGGTATGTATTAGATCATTACTCCTTACCAGGAGAAATTATTACACCTTGTATACTTTTTTTGGGGGGATTAATTTAAAGCTGCTTTCCTTCATGGTTTTTCTTTGCAGAAAACCACAATCCTGTTGCAGCGATCCGCACGCCTTGCCTTTTGGCCATCTCCCTATCTTGACGCATTCGGGGAGGAGGTATTGATTAATTTCCTAATACTTGTATTTATGGATCTCGGCCCTGTTTTTTGCAATGTCCACTAAATTTACTTCTTGCTGATTGCCCTACTCGTGATTTTTGTTGCCATTTGGCTGTCATCGTCATGCCAACCCTCCCCGTGCCAGAAGTTCCTTGCCCATGAAACTGCGCACCTTCACACATACTTATATTCTAAACCTCTTAACTGTGAAATTAATGACGTGCTTGATTTGTTTAGAAATTAGAATGGAAAATCATTGCTATGGTTTGATGTTGATGCCTGTAACCTAAATTTCTAAAGACCATCACTACTTTTTCTTCACCCTGACCCCAAGAAGGACCCCATACGTCGGGCTTGTTTGCTTCCCACCCTGGAATCTTGCTTGGACCAGACAGTGCTCTCAGGCGATAGATTTCGAGCGCCTGGGGCTGCAATTGTTGCCTGGCTCAGGCAGTCAGCGCCAGGCCTTGAAGCAAACAGCCCCTTCTCCTCCCTGGGGCATCTTATTTCTTAAAAAACAAAGGCAGGGGAATTCCCAACCCTATCTGGCCAGGAAACTAGCTGAAACCAGCTTCTTAAGGAGGTAGCTACAAATTGGTGTGCCCTACCAAGGAAACAAGTTGAAACAAGCCTGAGTGACTGTCACCTTTTACTGGAGGCACTAAAGATCATCACTGACTTTTTTTTTTTATTGTGACGAGCCTCGCCCTAAAATCTCAGCCTTGGCAATCTTGCTAACCATATCACTGTAGGCCATGGGGTGCACGCTAATGCTCTCAATGCCTATTTAAGAATCATGTCATTGCTGTTGAGGAACCATTTTGGCTGAATTCTGCTGGATTATCCGTCACGCAGCTTTTGAAGATGCATCTCCATGACAGGATACAATCGCACTTCTAACCATTTTATGTAATAAGCATCATATGCATATGGCTGGGGTGTGGCCTAGGTGGTGTTCATTTAGGTGATGAATGGATACACGTGTGATTTCCTGGAAGCATATACTTTCATTTTCGGTTTCATGTAAACAAATATGAATCAATAATTAGTTGATGGCTAGCTTGTGGCCAGCTTGCAACGCAGTGTCATGAGATAAATGGCAACATACCACAATATGATGCTACATGATAAGGATTGGGGACTTTAATCGTATGGCTAAAAGCTAGTTATTCCCCTTCCCTTATGGATTGCCGTATCGATGCAGGATCATGAAATGCAGAGGGGAAAGCCGTTATATCTGAGTCCAGAACGATATGCAGCCCTGACATATCTGGTATAGGCTCAACCTATCTCTGTTCTCTTGATTTTTTGTCATCACAAATTTGCATTGTCATTACTAAATGGGAGACATGCCCGCCCTTATGTATGATAGGTGGCATCACATAGCCTTGATCGAACTTCTGAAGTTCTTCGGCAAACAACTATCAGCTTTTATGGATCTGATTGATTTCCAAAGGAAAAATGTCGAAAGGTTTGTATTATTTATATCTTTGTCATGTTTGGTTAAAGAAAGCAGAAAAAGATAACCGGCTTTGTTTTCCAATTAATGGTTATGGACTGGAAAGTGCTGTGTTGGATGCTAAACGGATTTGAAGGGTAGCTATGCTTACGTGTTTCTAAAGTTAGCTTACTTTACTAATTAATTTTTCCCACTAAAATGAATCTTTATTTCATTATTTGGACTAGATGAGATTCACGGGTACCCATTGGGTACCCCAGGCCCACCCCTTGTTTTATATTGAACGTTGGCACACCATAAGGAAATGCCTGAATGTTTCTAGACCTTTTGCAATTGGTTTGGACCATAGGGAAATGCCTGAACTTTTCTTTTTGGGTCTTGTCTACTCCCTATGTTTTTTTTTTCTTGTCGTTCAGACAAGCAAAGCTAGTTCAATTTGAACTAGCAAAGGCTAAAATGGAGGCAGAACTTATCTGAACCTATTGCAATTGGCTTGGTCGTTACTCAGAATGGTCATATTGTTTGGACCATTTCTGCCCATTGTTCTCGTACTACAATGGCTTTCCCAAGGTCATAATTGAAAATTCTTTGTTAATGACTTTCCAGTACACATTGCTGCAGCCTTCCTTTTTCTTTATTTTCGCCTCTGATTGTTGTTCACTTGTTCAGATGATGGTATGGATCCTGCAGGCTTGCTGCTTGGCTGTGCTTTGCAAATCACAGTGCGCATCATGTACAGTTATTTTCATGCCTTTTTTTCCCGTTTCTTTTTATGGCCCATTGTTCACCAGTGGATGGTAGGTCATCCTGTTGACCTTGTAAAAATCCAATGATTGACCGCATGGTCTGTACAGTGTCGACAGTTCATCAGTGCGAAATGAAGGCATCTCTGCTATTTCGTCTCATATACCTACTTATATGTACCATGTGTCAATCCTGCGTTCTGGTGAAATATAAGCCTTGAATCTCGTTTTATCCTGTTCAGCATTTTGTGCACGAGGGTAAAGCTTATTTAGTAAATAAGGAGCGTACCAAACAAACTGCTCTAAAACTTGTATCGTTGCTTTGTTGATTCTCGTAGGCACCTTGTTTTCCTTCAGTTGAGGTGCAATTTAACACAACTCAAGGTGTCCATGAACAAGCATTCTACTAATATGAAGTCACAAGTATGGTCTAAAAAAATTATGAAGTCACAAATAGGACAGCAATATGGTCCAAACAAGATAACGAACGTTCATTAAACAGTTACTCTCTCCGTCCCAGAATACTTGGCATCCTAGCCAAACCAAGTTTTCCTAAAATACTTAGC
>LAPY01000973.1:59318-70793 GCA_000970635.1 Eragrostis tef | reverse complement strand
GAGAGCTCGTGACTCTCTAAAAAAAAAAAAAGCAGAGAGCTCGTGATTTCTAAAAAAACAAAAATGAAAAAAAAACAGAGAGCTCGTGAGGAAGAGTAGGCTGTTTGTAATTGAGTTTCATTCTCCTCTATTCTTACTTCTCCACTTCATCTCCATTGCTGTTCTCTAAAACAAATTGCGAGTAGAGTCATTTTTATTAAATGTGATATCTTGTAAATGGTGTCTTATGCTTATTTCTCACACTTCAAAACAATAAAATGAAGGCAATGTATCATATGAGAACTAGATTCGTGTAAGAACTATGAGAATTTCAATCTAAGCCACATGATCTTGATCTAAGATAGAGCTGGGAGAGATAATAACTTGCAAAAATATAATTAAGTCGATAGTGATTTGCAAAATCACTCCTCCCACCTTTATGTATCCCCTTAGATCAAGATCATACGACTCAGATGAAACCATCCATAGGGCTAGCTTGCAGCACGTTTGGGTGCCCTTTTACGCGTTTAAGCTTGACTACGTGTTTATGGAGCGCAGGATTTACAATTCCCCTTTCTTGCGAAATTTTCACGGCCGACCAACAGCACCAACTTTCCATCTAAGAAATATGCTTAACCATAGTCTCATCCACACACACACGAAACGCGGTACTGCATTAGATAAACAGATACTCGATTAACACTAGAACAACACTATGACCACACATGAGGCATAAACATACTGCAGGACATGCTACAGATAAATCACACAAAACAAGATAAGAGCCTCGCCCAGCTGGAGAGGAAGACAGCCACGCCATCTCACTTCGTCTTATTATTCTCAGTACTTGATTACTACTACTAGGAGTAGCATGCACACACCAGTTATTAAGCATGCCACACGCACTAGTTACACAACACACTTCATAAGTCGATCAACACCATCGATGCTGCTTGTTTACTGGTCCTTCCATCTCCGGTACTGTGGCTGGACGAGCTCACTTGCCGCACTTGCAGGGGTTGCAGGTGCAGTTGGCGCCGCACTTGCACCCGTCGTTCTCCGCGCCGGCCTCGAATCCGTCCTCCGCGTGCCTGCATATGGAAGCCAAAGAAAACAAAGTCAGTGACCAGTGCATGATGTGGCTGGTTCAAGGCATTTTTGGCCGGCTCGCTACCAACAGTGTGTGCGGTTTCAGTTCTCTCTTCTTTCAGTAAGGACTAAGCGTTAAAAAAAGAAAAACGGCAGTGCTCCGTGCTAACAGAACCAGCGCAAATTTCGTGATGGCAAGTACTCCATGCTAAAAGAGCCAACACAAACTTTACTATGTTCCAATTTCTTTTTTTTTTTAAAAAAAAAGGGGCAAAAGGTTATGTTCTTTTTTTTCCCCTAAGCGTTACTGATGAACCTTCACCATAAAATTGTTACTCGTATTTTTGAGTGCCATCCAAATAATTTAGGCATGCGCAAGAGGAGAATAAAAATACAGAATAGTACAAACGATGATGCGCGCACATACCCCTTGGAAGGCGCAACACCCATGATGACGGTCTGCGTGGTGGTCACCTCCTCAGCCATCTCCGGGTACATCTTGCACCTGCATCAGCAACACAGCCAAAATCATCAGAAATTTTCTCTCCTCGATCGCGCGACAGAAGAACAGTGCGATGCATGCATGCACCTCGTTCCAGGCTAAAATCGTTCATAAGCAGGGAAAAGAAACTTTAACAACCACTTTCAACAAAACCTTATCATCGATCCTGTCCCACGGGTTTTTGTTTGTTGTTAGATCAACAAGAACATGGAGTCACGAGAGCAAACATAGAACATGCAGAGGCACTACACACAAGCCCGCCAACGAAACAGAGCAGATCGATAGAAGAACCCGGCATCACCAAAGATCATCTTGGCTTTCAACACATGAAAGATCTGATCTCAAGTCATCGCCAAAATAAAAAGGGGGGAAAGAAAGATCTAATCTTAAGTTGACATCTGAAGGAGGATACACGGATCAAGATGAACAGAACACGGCATGCATGATCTGGTTAAGATGAAGCGATGAGCTTACCCTCCGCAGCCGCTGCCGCACTTGCAGCCGGACCCGCACCCGCAGTTGCCTCCGCAGCACGACATCCTCGCCTCACCTCAGAAAGATCGTTCCCTCTAGAACAAGCAGTGTGTTCTTCTCTTCTTCGCAGTTTCAGTCACACGATGCGCGATTCCCCTGCTTTGCTCGGGAGCCTGCATTTATGGGCCGGTGAGAGGGCATCGGGCCGTCCACGTCGCGCATGCACGGATCGCTTGGCCGTTTATCCGGTGACGTGGGGGCGTCTTGGCCCGCGGGTCCGGGCTTTTCCCGTGCTCTGATGACCTGGTGCCCGGCGCGGTGATCGTGGCCGTGAGAGAGGATTCGTTACGGTTCTGCCCTTCCTCGCTGATTGAGTGGAGTGCCGGTTCTTCTGGACCGTCCACGGGAACCGGACAAATGGCAGCGAGATCACCTTGGCAGTAGTAAGCACGATATCGTTCACAGAAAAGTAATTTTCATTTTCTAAAGCGCTTCTTTTTTTATTATCACATTATAAACAACATCTATGAGTAAAAGAGTACCGCTGCATCTAAACAGCATTGTACTACTGCGGTAGTACTCCTCCTAGTACTGATATTGAGGCCGGGGGAAAGAGGTGGTAATTCTGCACGAAAAGCTTTCGAAAAAGTGGAGAATCAGAATATTACTGTGTGTGCATGGACCCTATCCTCCGACATCGAGCAATCAACATCCAGAAAATGGCCCGGGAAGAAGGACAAGCATTTGCTCATGTCTTGCATCAATCGCATCATTGGTTCATGACCATTTTTCAGGTAGCAATGATGTATAAAAAATTCTCTGAACTAATTTCTGAACCAAGAATAATTAGACCTTTTTGTATCTTTTTCTTTATGTTTTGTGGAATTTCCTCGTTTCAGAAATGGCAGATAATGGCCGCGCAGATAATCAGGGTTGTAGGTAAGGACAGCGACATGATCCGTAAATCTACGACCGCCACGCCTGTCACTAAACTTTATGTGATGTGTTCGACGCGAACTGACACTCCTTACCTCAAAATCTCTCACCTTCACTTGAGTTGAAACACGCGTAGACAACACGTCCATAAATATCTAAGCTGGGGCACACGACGTGGCCCTGTCTTCCTCCGATAGCTGGATAGCGACGACCACGGCTGTTACAGCAAATGTGCTGTGAAACTACGTGGCCGTTCTCGTTTTTCTTCTGAAAAGGAAAATCACATGGCTGGCTTTTCCCATGATGATGATGTCAAAACTGAATTCTACTAAACCCTAATTGTGGATAAGATTCAGGCTACGTATCATATGATATCGTAAGTCTTCGTGGCTCCAGGTTCCGGACAATGTTTGCCTTCTGCCTTCTGTGAAAGGTGTTTGCAGGTGATTCTCCAGCATGATTGAAGCATCTCGAACCCTCTTGCTCCCGAAAAAATAGTGTTGGGGAGACACAAGCACTACATGTTGCTCTTGAAGAAATTTCTAGCATCGTAAGCTACGAGTACTCTCTTCTTGACCAGCAAAAAACATTTACCTTGTTCGCTGGCTGCTTTACAGCAGCCGCTACAATGTTCGCAGTTATTTTTCTGCAGCCGCAGCCGTAGCTACAGCCTACCGAACAGCCCATCAAGTCTGCTGACCCTGATTTCAACACCAATGCAGGAGTATTCTTAACCAACTTCGACCTAGATTCTTCGCCAACGTTCCCTACTTTTTTTCCTCCCGTCTGAGAACCAAAGACTACAGATTATTATCTTTTTTTTGAGGAGGGCATAACTCTTTATTAATCAATAGTTATAAGAGTTACAGACGTCTCGAGGCGGATTAAGCAGCCAAACTTGTCTACCAACATCAGCATAAATCGCACTTCTTGCAATGGCGTGAGCATCCACATTGGAGCGTCTACCTTCATGAACAAAATCAACCATACCAAACTGCACTGCTCTAGCCTTGATTTCCTTGATGATATGGTCATGAGCGGCCATTCCATTCTCCTTGATTGATCTGATCACGTTCACATTATCTGAGGCTAGCCTGCAGTGTTGAACCATGAGGTCACTCGTCAACGCCAAGCCTTCCCTGCAAGCTATGGCCTCGATGATCTCTGCATCTGAAAGTCCGCGAATCACCAACGCAGATGCTCCCAGAAAGTTACCTGCAGCATCTCTAGCAATGGCAGCCGCCACCGCCTTGTTTGAATTCTTCGAGGTAGCTGCGTCAACATTCTCTAGGCCCATAATCTTCTCGGCAAGAGAAGGAAAAGGTGAGTTCGTCCCGTCTCCAGAGCATTCTCTAGGCCCATAATCCAATCACTCTCCAATTGTGGACCGTGGATCACCACTTGATTCAGAAGATGGGCCTTTCCTTTTCAAGGATGCTGGGCCAGGCCAGAATGCTTAGTAATGGACCAGCAAAACAACTAATGCCCAACCCAGAAAAAAAACCCATAAAGCGCTGATGGTTAGTTTCGACTTGGAGTTTTGGCCTTGTTCAATCCTTCATAGTGTCAGATTTCAGATACAGAAATTGCTCCCAAAAAAAAAAAATTCAGATACAGAATGGCTGTAATCTGGCGACTGGTTATTAGAACTTAGAAGCACCAGATGCAGCCGCACCACCCGAAAGTACTTCACATATTAAACCAGTATTTGCGGCGACATCACCAGCCATTCGGGCATAATAAAGTAATGGAAATATTTAGACTTGATAAAAGAAATGTCACTTTGCACCTTTGCCTGCTTGAATAAATTCTTTTTCAATCTCTAGAATGTTGTACATTCAACTAGTACTGCAAAACGACAACTCCTCCCTCCATTTATACTAGTACTCGACATACAAAACTTCCCAGCACACGAATAGAATTTCTAAGACCTAACAACAATCTCCAGAATCCAGATTGTGTTTTCCTCAAGAAAAAGAATCTGTAGTATATACATCAGAATGATCCCATGCGATTGAACAATAGAACACCTAAACTAAAAGAATAGGGACGAAATAACTATCTGGACTCAAAACCCTGCAAGCTCAAGATTGAGCTCAGTCAGAAGCTTGTCAAACACAAAGTCTGCCAAGTCGTTCCCAATATTATCAGCATCTCTCTGAAAATTTATCCAGTGGTCGCTCTTGGCGAGGTCACTCGACAAAATTGTGTCGACTTCTATGGTGGAATGTGGTTGTTCATCCAGTCGACAACTCACTTGAGACCACAATTCCGTAAGGACTAGGTGTCCCACAGGTTTTGGTCTATCAAAAGATGAGAGCCATGAGAGTTTGGACTGGAACACAGAATATTTCTTGTAGATGTCAAGCAATGCTTCGTTTGTTAAGTCAAACAGGAGCAGCTGATCTGCAGACATATCGGTGAAGTTAAATGCTGCAGCAGCAGCCTCGTAGTGTTGGCAATCAGCTTCTTGGAGAGTTATAATGTTCTGCGAGTACCATTCATCATACAGTATTTCACTGCTGAAACTGGACTTCTTGAATATCTCCTTCACATATCGGAACTCATCTTCGTGCGTTGGATCTACTTGGAGACGCATAAGGTCATCAAAGTCACTTTCTTGTACAGTATCAATGCCAGTTGAAACATCAGTTTCATTTAAATGGAGAATTGTTGGCTTCAGCAATGTATCTGCGAGGCAAAACCAAGATAATGTAACTAGATATTGTACATTCTCGAAAAAAAAAATGTAACTATAAGTTCTTAAAACAGATGCAGATGAATGCAAAAGTAATATAAAGAACTTGAAGTGTTAATGTAATTAATGGTTTTCTGGTAATAAGTTACTGGGTCATGCAGAATATGGTTTCTGAATATTAAGTGAAATCTCACCATCCAGCTTTGTACGTTTCACCGGACTAGCAGGATCATCTGAGAAGACCACGTCAAGAACTGATATTGGACTTTCAGTTTCTTGTTCGTAACTTAGACTTACGTCAGCTTCAAATTCGGGAACAGGAACAGGAACACAAAAGGTACCTTCTATTGGTTTTGAATTCTGGAATGAGTGCACTTGGTTGTCATGACAATGTGTTGTGTTTTCTTCGACAATAGTGGCGTCTTCTAAAGATGGTAAATATGAATCCACTTGCTCTGATGATTGTGTCGTCTCATCAACATCAGAAATTTCTGCACGCTGGCCCAGAGTGTCAACTTCTTCTGGATCTGAACTAGCACCATACAAATCAACTCCAATTGGTGAGTAAACATGTTCACTATCATCATCTGTTTGTGCTTGATCTTTTGAGATATCAACAACTTCTGATGGTGAAGGATCGTTACATGAGCCCACTTCAGTTGATACTGCAGCAACATCATACTTTTTGTCACTGATATATTCTTCAGGTAAAGAAAGATCTTCTGCATAACCATTAATTTCGTCACTAGATCTGTCATCCACCCCAACCTCCTTATCTCCATGAACATTGGTTTTCCCGGCGTCATTATCATGGGATGTCAAGTAATCTTCTAGTGTTGTTTGTGATCTAAACTCAGAATTAGAAGTTCTTGGCAATGAACTCATCACACTAGGTCCGTCCAAAGAACGATCCCTTGTTGACTTCGAACTTGTCAGCATTCTTTTGGATTCACTACTTGCAATAGAATCAAGTAAGCGGGAGTAACTTTCCAAGGATTCAGTGAGCGAACGTGAACGGCGAAAACCTTGATTGGCATGCCTCTTACCAATGTAAGGCCTCGGACCATCCCTATCATATGTCGCTGATGCTGACCTGGGAAGTACTTCACTGATTACATCATCAGACACCTTCTTTCCATAAGGGACCTTGTGAAGAACACCATCCATTGAAATACTACGGTGACTCTTTCGCTTCACGTGATTGTCGGCCTTATTTAGGGAAAGTAAAGAACTTGTATTATTATTATCAAAACCACCCACTATGTTAGATGTGCCATGCTGCAAGTCTGTATTGGTAGCATCTCGGATCGACAATATAGAACCATGTGAAGAACCATCACCACTAGCCGTGGCTTCACCATCAAGAACGTATTCATTGCTTTCTAGGTAATGTATTGAAATAGTGCGCAGTAGCTTTGGTGCAACAGGAAGCATCTTTTCTTTCTGACCTTCCTTTCCATATAATTTCTTTAGAATCAAGGACCTTAAGCTAGCTTTTCCAGAATTCTTTCTTGAGGTCTTCCATTTTTTTGGAACCTGAAATAAGAAAATGAAATGATCAAGGCAAGTCATTTCCAGTAAAAAATTAGTTTGTATGTGAAGGTACTTGGAGAAGGTATTTAAACAAACCGCTCGTGTTAGACATTATGTAGTGTATCTAAACAAGTATGTTAACTAATATTTCAGCCAAATTAAAAGCCATTTGAATTTATGAATTAAAATGAAAAAATAGTAAAAACGGTAATGCAATAATTCAAATACATAACTGTCAAGTTGCAAGTAGGATTGAAGATGGCTTATTGAAGACTGAACATGGGTTGGATAGAAAAAATAATCAGGTAATATTAATGAAATATCTCAGTTTGATTTTAAAAGAAATTATCGGTTATACTTCATCATTCTTCTCGTTGTCCATGATGCCACTGTCTTCATTTTCCAATGGGGCATAGGAGCTTCGACGTCTACTTCCTGCATCATATAAACAGTTTAATATGAAGTGACGAGTAGAATTTCCATTACTGTCGGTACACATGAATACAAAGTATACTTTTGGTTGATTTCCACATAAGGACAAACTAATTTAAGCACAACAAAGTAAGGGAAACAGTAAATGCACCAGTTATGTTTAAATTACATAATTAATTGCACAAGTTGCCTTCACAATCAGAACTAAAAACGGTTTCAGCTATATGAAGGGTAAATATTAGTTTTCCTATTACACTCTAACTTATGCTAGTATCAAAGAATGAAGGGCTCAATAACACTTACCTCCACTTGCTTTCCCGTTGCCATGTTTCTTGTCAGACAGCATCTTTGTTGAACGCAGGCGCCGACGAAATCCAAAGAACTGAAGAATGCCCCATCGGCGCCCATGCAATTCATTGCCATATAACGCGGACTCCTGATGCTGCAACAGCTGGGCCATTTGGTGCTGGCCCTCCAGCAAAGCAGAGGGGTGGTATTTTATGAGCACCACCCTTGCAAAACACGGAACACGGCTTCAGCTTTGCTTAGTTTTCCCACCTGTCATGAACAGACTGACCACTGATTAACAACCTCGAAAATAGCATACCTAATGCTTTCCCATCCCCAAATAAATCATTGTCCCTAGCTAGACCATACAGCAAAAATGTAGGCGCAGAACAAATTTAATACAGAAAGCTAAAGCAAGATACAAATGCTGAGAAAACGCATAAAGCAACATAAAATATTATTTGCACCATAAACGATGAACGTGAAAACAAAAGCCATCTTAACAGAGCCTTTTCTAGACTGGTGAACCAAAGGTGCTGACATAACACTCCTCTTCCTGAAAGCATGCAGAAAAAAATCTGCCAACTGCAATGGAAGCATTTATTAAGACATATTGACTATAATATATCTACCCATATTCGTGTTAGTTCGTGTGCCCATTGCTAATCAATAACTAGATTAGTGTCACCATTGATGATGAATAATTAGGTGATTACAGAGGGATGAAAATTATACACCACTTGAGGCACTGAAAGTGAAAACCACTGACATACAGAAAAATTTTGTGATTCCCATGCCTTTCTGGTGAACGTAACAAACCATCAGTGTAAAAAATCAAGGGGTTGGAGGAAGCTTCTCAAAGATAATGAAATAGGAAGGAAATTTGATCAATTTTGCAATTTCTGCAACGATCTTCTCTGGTAGTTTATTGCCAACACAAAATGGAAATGACCGCTGACAAGAAAACATCAAACAGAAACATATACCTTGGTCATGAACCAAGAAAAGAAATTATCAAAGATCATGCAACTACCAGAAAATCCATATCAATAGAGAAAAGGCACCAAGAAGATTGCTCAATGCTTTCCAAGTGGGAAAACACTCTGACTCATCGACATAACACCAAAAACAAACTCGCCTTTTGGATATGCCTCTAATCGGATCCGTGAAACGTCTAAAGCTTGATCGATTGCTGTCCCCGTCATACACATAACTCCAAATCAATCATAAGCGGAGGGAACAGGTTCAGGCTAAACCAGCTGAAACATTTGGAAGCGCACAAAGAGAAACAAACGAGAGGTAACGGAGGCATCAGAAAACACGACTTTCTCATTGATCCACACACAAACGATGAGAGAAATATCCTCTTTCATCAACAAAAGCGACGAAACACCAGAAGGAACATCAGAGCTGGCAAGACGAATCTAATGTCATCGCACCTGAGCAAACGCTCACAGGTTTTCCTCGGCTCCTGTTTATCTATGGAAGGGACAGAAGCCTATTGCAGCCTTTCCACGAACAGATTACGCGCGTACGTAGAGCAGCGGCGCCAAGGCATCAAGAATTCGCGAAACACGCGCAAACCAAACAAAAACGAAAACTTTTCTCATATACACGCCGTGCTTCTCGGTGACGAACCTTGGATTCAGACGAAGACGCCGCCGCCGCCACCGCCTGCAGCCGACAATCTGGAAGGATTTGGTGTTGAATCGAGGGTTGAGTTCTGAAAGGAGTTGGTGGAAAGAACTGGGAACAAGAAAGGAAAGAAACGGACGGATCCGGGAAGTGAGGAAGGAGAAAAGAGAGGGGTGTTTCAGCTAAATTCCGGTCAGTGGCGCTGCCAGGATGGCGGGTGCTGCTAGTTGAAAACGTCAACCTCCTGGACAGTTATATTTTTCCTTTCTTATTCCGTTATATAGCTAGAGTTGCTCCCTCTTAGGGATGAAAGTGGTGTGGATAATTATCCGCTCCGATCCGGTCCGAATCCGATTTTTGAAGATTTGGAGTGAAATTTTAGATATTTTAGAAAATCCGCTCCGATAGCATGCGGATGCGGATTAGGATATGGGGTTCGTAAACTCCGACGGATATGGATTATCCGAGATATTAAAGTGGATAATCCAAACATCAAAATAGGATTATCTGACAACACTTGCGAGACCGGAGCAGAGAATAAAGAGAAATCGGAGGGTTTTGTTTGAGAACATTTTTTTATGTGTTTTCTTTTATATTTTATAATTTAAGAACTTGTCGAGTGTGATTTTTTAGGTATTGTATATTCTGCGATAAAATTATTTATAAACATATAATTCTCTATTGATAGACATATTATATCCGATTTTTGAAGTTCCGCTTCCGGTCCGAATCCGTCCCATTTCCGACATCCGAAAATATCCGTATCCATAACCGCATCTGCATGTTATCCGCTCCGCTCCGAATCCGATGAGAAAATATGGATTAGGATATGGGAAAGATATTATCCGTTCCGCTCTAATCCGTTTTCATCCCTACTCCCTCTGTTCTTTTCTTACGACGTCAATCAGGTTAAAATTGAGCTAGCAAGCGCTATAATAAAAATAATGGAGGAAATATGTGCTAATATCGTCATGATTTTGATTACTTTGGGCTTGTTTGGATGCAATCCTAAACAAAATGTGTCTGGCGCAGGCAATGCTCGATTTTTTAGCATATGGGGCTGCGATTGTTGCCTGACTCAAGCAGCCAACCAGGGCGTTATCCATTATCCAAACAAGCCCCTAAATACAAAGGTCAGATTTGTTCATTTTAAAACTATGGTGTGATCGATATGATAAAGATTCTTTTTTAGTATATAACTACTCTCTCTGTCCTGAAATACTTGGCATTCTGTGAACCTAGACAACCTGTCTGTTTAGATTCATTGAACGTTCTATGAATCTGGACATCAGAAAAAACACTCGTAGCGACAAATAAACTAGGACAGAGGGAGTAACGTGTACTAGGTCTACACGGTCTACACGTGTGTATTTCTTCCACAATTAAAGACATGTTTGTGCATTAGAGGTTCCTATTATTGACCATCGCACAACCTTTATTGGGAGGTTATATATGAGTAATATACTAATCTGAGAAACTTTTATGTTCCAAATTTTGGTCTGATTGTAATTTGCTTTCCATTGCGAGTTAGTATTTTATTTCCGGAAAAAAAAAGTGGGGATGAGATAGTTGTCCTTGTCAGCCGCTGAGTGAGCAAACTAAGGGCGTCAACAAACACATAGATCAAGCAACGTACTGGTGAAAGTACCAAGACCGTGTTGTCGTGCAGCACGGATCATATAATTGCCTGCCCTTTAATTTATCACTTGCTTTTGTGCTCTAAAGCCTTATATTCCTCCTTGATTTCCACCTCCTTTTCGTTGACTTCACTGTCTTCTGTGTAGTACTTGTTTGTATCGTGGTGGGCCACATGAAAAGCTGGGGTGAATTCGACTCCTCGATAGATTTTTTTCCCTGGTAGAATTTATCGAGTAATTTCAAAAGTTAGAAGATATGGACTCGGTGGCGT
>LAPY01000973.1:19385-49419 GCA_000970635.1 Eragrostis tef | reverse complement strand
GGCGGCGGGGCGGCGAGGGAGTGGACGGACGGGGGGTGGAGTATTTGATCCCGCGGCAGGGAAGGCGTGGGGCCCGCGCGCAGGTGGGGGGTGTTGGACCCACCCGGAGTTATGTGGCGTTTATAGAGTTCAACTTCTTAATGTGGACCGGGTCCATGGTCTCTCCTAGGTTCGTTTGGGCTGTACACAAGACTGACCGGGTGCAAAACTTGTGCGAATTTTAGGATGTTCGGATCCGAAGCTGGCACTAGTGCAAATCAAAGTCATGTTCGTACTCAACTGTTCGCCGTTTGTAAGCTGAGTTAGTCACAAATTCGTGATACTTCCGTTAGTTGATTTGGTTGCAGAACAGAGCTTCATCTGTCGTGGAAGCTAACTGAATCTGAGTGACAGTCAAACAAAACACCCCATGCGGGAACAGCATGAGCTGCCGCTCCACTGGTCCATTGTGTCTGTGAACAGATTACCGTTAGCAGTGCCTCGTGATTGCCGCCGTCATCAAGAAAGCAGGGCAGCTCCCTTTGCATGTCTGGACCTCCAGTAACAGGACCGATGAACATCGCTGTCTTTGGAGCCGAACGATTAATTACGCTGTTTTGGCGCGTGCCTCGTGCGAAAACCAAGCCTGAAAACGCCATTGATCACTGATCTGCCCGTCAGTCCATCACAGGCACTGGTGCATGAACCGAGTCTAGGAGAAGGGAGCGCCCATCAGGCCAGGGCCCATGGGCAGCAGGGCCAGCAGAGTGACCGGAGTTAAGGGGGGCGGCTGCGGTTGGTTGGGGAGTAGGGCGGTGGCCCAACGGCCCCCAACGCCGCGCTTGTGCGGCTGACTCGACCGTCCCTCCCAACGCTCTTTCCGTGCTTCTTCCCGGGCAGCCGGCCGCCGATCCGTCCCCGCCGTAATCGGCATCAACACCAAGCGTGCATTGGGTGTACGGAGGGGTGTCACGATGATGGTGCTCGTTGATGTACATAGACTTCTTCAAACCATAATGTTCTGAATGAACAGCAAGAGTATCAACTCTCTTGTGCTCCTGGGGTCACATCAAGCTAAAGGGACACTGTACAATTATTTAAAATTTATGTGTGGGCTTTTCAACTCAACTGGACCTTGAATTTGAGTTCAAGGTACTTTATTTGGTTCCAGTCTCAGTACCTCTTTCTAAATTGGTGAATTTGAGTAAAATCGTTTCGGCTGTTCAGACGCCCTCTTACTCTCGCACCACACTTCCACAAAGTTTATATGAGAAAAGAAAGAAATACAATAAAACCACTCACAAAAAAAATACAACAAAGCTAGCATCATTGGGTTTGGTACATGAAAATGAAATTGAAACTGAAACACGCATAACCTTTTAACACTTCGTGATTTTTCTACTGATGGTAGGAAGAAAACAACATTTTTTTTTTAAAAAAAAATCTCAAGTCTAATCCACAAGTTTACAAAGTAATCACTAATTCAAATCATATGTGCAATTATTTCATGTATGACACACACATCCTATTTGCACCCGAGGTATCCCTGCAGAACTTTGAATCGAAGAAGAACATGGGTCAGGATACAAAACAAAACAAAAATTCCCCGAATTCAACCAAATTTCACCCCAAACCCTCGAAAAAAAAAAAGAAAAAAGATTTTCACCCCAAACGTCGTCCGTTGGAACACTTTCCCCCGACCCCACCTCTGCCTCCGGCGAAGCGAAGCGCCGGGCCCTCCTGCCCAACCAAATCGCGCAACTGGGCGCCGGCCTTCGTGGAGGTAGCGCCTACTCCGGCGACGAGGTGTGCTCGGCGTCCGACCGCAGGAGATGGGGGACCCAGGGTTCGCCGGTTTCGCGCGCACGCATCACGTGGCGTTCTTTGATGCCATGGCCACCGAGCTCCCGGAAGATTACGCGTCGCAGGAGGTCAACCACCTCACCCTCGCCTACTTCGCCGTCGCCGGCCTCTCGCTCTTACGGGAGCTCGACCGGGTAAGATCTTCGCGTGGAATTACAAAGAACTTTAATTTTGTCCACCGGCGATCTGTGATGTTCTGGATGCGCCTGAGTGCGAAAATTGGATCTTGGTTGCTTGTTAGGAGCCTTTTGACTGCATTAGCCTTACTCATTTGTATGCAAAATAACATAGATCTAGGCAGCAGAAGATCTGTGTGCTTAAGAACTCGGAATTCAGGATAGGGCAAACCTTCATATCCAGAACATGATATTGGCTTTTAAAACTAGTGACTTTTGGTAATAGAAGACGACTTTGAGATGGCCGTGCTGGTTAGGAAGGGAGTTTTTGGAACGGGGAGGTAAATGGAGAGTATTCAAAGCCCATGACACAAAGAAAGCTGAATGAATTGTAGCTCACTTCGTAATTCCAGTAACTTGTAAAGGAAATAGTATTAATTAGTTAGTTGAACAATTCATAGCGCAAGTAGTTTTCGTAATGATAAATGCAGGAAGTTGTATGGTGATAGCAGAATGCTACTCATATACACGGAGTTTAATGTTTTAGAAGGCTTTATGAGCAATCTTAGCGTTGGATCCATCTTTTAATTAGTCTATCAAAAGTTGAGTGGGACTAAGCCTTGATAGTGACATGTACAACTAAGCTCACCTGCGAAGTATAAGTATTACATTGCTGTCTTAACGAAAGGGGACCCAATGTGATGTTGATAATGCTGATTGTGGATCTTAGTTATGTTTGCCCCTGTCTAGGCAATGGGCAGTTTACTGAGTGCTTCATTTCTACGGCCATTGTCTAATTGGTTATTGGTTAAATTTATCTTCCTCAACATTGATTGCTTATGTGAATACATGACCCCTTTAGCGTTTGAATTCTAGCTAAGGAGCCAAATGCAGCCTGTCTTTCAATAACTCGAGCCTTCATGAATAATTGTTGTTGAATCTTAAGAAGTTGTGTATCTGCCTTTTGTCTTTAGGTTAACAAGGATGAAATTGCCAAATGGGTATTATCTTTTCAAGTACATCCTGAGGCTGATGAGGATTTAGATAATGGCAAGTTAACGTGTTACTGGTTTGGAAAAAATTTTTTATGAATTATTTTTTCCAACTGCCACTTGTTCCTTATATAACAGTCAGTGTGTCTATAGGTCAGTTTTTTGGATTCTGTGGTTCCAGATCAACTCAATTTCCCTTAGCTAGTTCTAAGGTATGTATGGCTGATGCTGATTCATTTCCAAATTTGTGTGTTCTATTAGTATATTATGATAGTGTTAAGTTATTAGATCATTCTATGATTAGGACCCTTGCCACAATGGCAGCCATCTTGCCAGCACTTATTCTGCCCTCGCCACCCTGAAGATTGTAGGTTACGATCTAGCAAGTATTGACAGCAAGGCACTCTTATCTTCTATGAGAAAACTCCAACAACCAGATGGAAGGTATGCATTTAGCATTGGTCTCCCTTCCCATGTTATTAGACTTGTAGGTAGGCTCTAGAACTATCTATACTTTTAGATGGGTTACCAACAGAATTGTTTCCCCCAAAACGCTTTTATATGAGTTGGTTTGCACTATAAGTGGCCGCTACCTGTTTCATTGATTTCATGTTCATTCTATGCATCAACTTAAATCATGATCTCTTGTTTAAGTAAACTTTGCATTACTAAGTGCCACCTTTCCGATAGATAACTGTACTGTCGCTCTTAGAAATCCTACTCCACAAGAATATTAAGATGCTATGAGGATCCTAGCCTAGTAAATGAAAGCACGTTAGATTGTTCTCCTTTCTTCATATGTGCATGCACGTGTGATCTTATTATCAGCGAGTTATGGTAGCTTGTTACTCAACTTAGGAGGCTTCTTTCTTGGTGAAATTTTGCAGCTTCATGCCTACTCATATTGGAGCAGAAACAGACCTTCGTTTTGTCTACTGTGCTGGTGTGGAGTACTGTCCGTTGTTTATGCTACTCACTATCAATTGAATCATTCTTTTTATGTATGTTGTGCAAATGATCTGTCTTTTCAGCTGCAATCTGCTCAATGCTAGATGACTGGACAGGAATGGACAAGTTGAAGGCACAGGAATACATTCTTAACTGCCAGGTTAAATTGCAAAAGGAAAACAAAAAATCATTTTCTTGATATTTTCAAAACAGTTTATTTATAATGCACCACATTTTGCATTGAGGTTGCAAAACCCGTGGGATTGCAATGTCTAAATCTAGTTGCTATCACGTGCAGTCATATGACGGAGGTTTTGGCATGGTTCCAGGATCAGAGTCTCATGGTAAGCAATTTCATTTGACCTTTTGATGCTTTACCTACTCCTTGTGTTTTTTGTTTTTGAGAAAAAAGAACTATAAGTACTCTGTATGTGTCATATGAAAGTTATCTGTTAATGATGTAGCAACCGAGTTAAATATTTACTTGCTTGCAATTGGTTGCGGGTTCTCATTGTGTATAACTGTGTTAGTGGGTCAGGTGGAGGGACTTTTTGTGCCGTCGCAGCTCTCCGACTAATGGGCTTCATTCATGTTGATTTGGCATCTAACTTAAGGGAATCTGCGTCCATTGACATACACATGCTCCTGGAGTGGTGTGTTCAGGTTAACTTCTGCTCAACTATATGTCTGCAGTTATCCACCAAAGGGCCTCGTGTGATATTAAGAAGTGCAGCATTTGCTGATTAGCAAAAATAGAACGATGAAAGGAAAATAATTGCTCACAAGCAGCGATGAAGGGTCAAATGGTCAAAATGAACTGAATAGCATTATCTATGATGAACCTTACGAATTTACTGCACTATCATTTCGCAGAGACAAGTGACTGATGGAGGATTCCAAGGGAGACGAAACAAGGACAGTGATACCTGCTATGCTTTTTGGTTAGTATATCATTTGACCTGTGCTCTAGTTTTCTGACAAAGGAACAAGAAACCTGAGTAATTTAATTGCTTCCAATTTTGCCTAACAGGGTTGGAGGTGTTCTGAAGATTATTGGTGCTTACAATTTGCTTGATCATCACGCTCTTCGAGAATTTTTGTTAACTTGCCAGTCACCCGTAATGACTAAACCTCTTTTACAAATACTCAGTTCAGTCAAGATGATCTTTTTTTTTTTGAGGTAAAGTTGATCTTTTTTTACTGACATAGAATACGTCTTTGTTTGATGGTGCAACAGTATGGAGGATTTACCAAATTTCCGCGTGACCGAATACCAGACATCTACCATTCTTACTATGGCCTGGCTGCCTTTTCCTTGTTGGAAGAGGAAGGGCTGGAACCACATTGCGTCGAACTGGGAATCCTCTCTGCTGCATTGTAGTATTTTTTGTTGCTGAATCTATTTATTTTCTACAGCGTTTTGGAAATATAAATCTTGTAAGCTGGTAGAACATATACAGCGTAAAGCTTAGAAAGGTGATTTACAGCTGGTGTTGTGTTCTTGTTGTTATGCTTGTCTGGATGGACATATACACCTCATGTAACATGATTTTCTGGGATTTTATATATATGCGACAATTGGATTGTAAACGAATGCAATGGACTTGCTAACCGAGCTGTCTGTTCCGAATTAGTTGAACTAGTTGTTGACAGTTGAGTTAGCTGAACGATTTTATTTCTTGGAAAGCTGCTCGAATGTTTCTGGGGTGCCTGCTTGGCTTAACTGTTTGACAGGTCAATGCTGATGTTGTTGGGATCCTGATGTACAGTACACTACTGGTACGGCATGACTGTATGAACATGTCCATTGTCAACCATCAGGGAAAAACGGATTTTTATACAATGATTAAGGCAAAGCAACTTCTTTGAATCACACGACATGTACTTTGCCGCTCGGGAAAAAAAAATCCCACGAAAGAAGTTGCAAAGGGCGTGCTCGATGCGCTGTACTGTGCTGGGACGAATTCTTCTGCCCACACGGATGCAATTGGCGCGGGCAGTTAAGCAGCTGCAGCGGCAATAACTGCCACGGCCCACCCAGCACCCACCATCTGCTCCTGATCCGATCCAAAATTCAATTGCCAAATCAATCCGGGCAGTGGTTGGCCCGCCGCCGCCGACCAGTTCGATTTCCCAATCCAAGCAGGTGGCAGCCACGAAGCCGAATGCTATTTCACTGCACCTGATCTGATGCTGGTGTCCTAGTCCCGGACCCCGAGGTCGGGCGGTGGGTGGCCCCGCCGCCGCCGGACCAGTTCGATTTCCCAATCCAAGCAGGTGGCAGCCACGAAGCCGAATGCTATTTCACTGCACCTGATCTGATGCTGGTGTCCTAGTCCCGGACCCCGGTCAAGCATCTCTCTTGTCACCAGTCTTCGTCCTCCAAGCAGCTCCGGCGATGGCGGGCGTAGGTTCCGCGGTGCGGCGGCTCTACCTCTCTGTTTACAACTGGGTCGTCTTCTACGGATGGTGCGTTGCTGCTCTTATTTGATCCCGGGTGGATCTTGCGCTCGTGTTGTTGCTTCGTTGGCTGGCTCTTGGTTTGATTTGGATCTTGGTGGTCTTCTTGCAGGGCGCAGGTGCTGTACTACGCAGTCATGGCGCTGCGGGAGAGCGGGCATGAGGCCGTCTACGCCGCCGTCGAGCGGCCGCTCCAGTTCGCTCAGACAGCTGCCATCATGGAGGTTTGGTTGTTTTCCTCCTCCACTTACAAGTTAACATCATAGTGGCGCACTATTAGGTTCTAGCTTTTTGTCGCAGTTAGCTTGTTAAACATTATTGCGAGGTTCAGTCTAATCTTAAACTTTGTGATCACTAAGGTGTAATTCTGCCTATTTAATTCAGTAGAATTCTCAATTCTATTCATGTCACTAAGACTGGTTCTAGTAGAATTACTTAATTAAGACTGGTTCTAGACAGACAAAATTCAACAACCTTAGTGCCGTGTGCAAAAACAGATGTATTAGTAAAGGCCATACTACAACCTGCAATTATCCAACTTTTAGTGCCATGCTTTTATTTGCTTGAGCTCGACGAATGCTATGTCAAATTTTGACCCTTTTTTTTTGTTTTTGTTTTGTTTACCTTGTGCTGCTGCTGCTGCGGGTGCAGATTCTTCATGGGATTGTAGGTATGTTCTTCGTTCTACTTGGAGGATACTAACGTCACATTTCTAATCATCTAAAAAGTATTATGATATAAAAAACAGCTTAGATCTTGAACACATTCTAGATTCTCCAATAAGTGTCACACTGGATTTTTGAAAGAACACTTTCTTTACTCTTGTAGTATCTGTTCATATTTGACGTTGTTTTGATAAAATGGTATTCTTTAAAGGCTTGGTGAGGTCTCCGATCTCGGCAACTCTTCCACAAATTGGATCAAGATTGTTTCTTACGTGGGGCGTCTTGTGGAGTTTCCCTGAGGTATCATTCACTCACCACCTGTGTGTAAATCATATTCTTCTTCTTCTACAAAAAGCAATATAATGACATGTTTTCGTTATTTATGACTTAAAACCTGCATGGTACATGCTCATGTTTTGACGGTTTGAAAGCACTTGCTACCATTATCGAAAACATATACTGGTTTATTTTTTGACTTTCGATACTCATGACTGCTAGGTAATTCTATCAATTTTATGTTTGACCATGGATTAGGCGACAGTGTGAATGTGCATTGTACGAGTGGCTAACCAAATGGGATTTTTATGCAATTATCTGATAGACATTGGTTTTTTACTTTTGGCATCCCTACTGCCATTTTTGTTTACTTTAGATAGAGTCTGGCTTGGTTTCAAGACAATATTGGCTTCTCTTTTGCAGACACATTCTCACATTCTTGTTACTTCTTTGGTCATAAGCTGGTCCATCACTGAGGTACATATTTATTTATTCAGACGCTCTAGAAACAACCTAAACTCGAAATACAATACTTAAGTATATGATGTTGAAACCTAAAAGTAGTACTTGTTTAATTCTTTTTTGCAATTTCAAAGTAACATCATGAGAAATTTCTGGTTTCATGCAGATTATTAGATATTCATTCTTTGGTATGAAGGAGGCACTAGGATTTGCACCTTCCTGGCTCTTATGGCTTAGGTTTGTACTTCATAAATTTGCATCAAAGATCATTGTCTTTATGTTAAAGTTTTCCTTCAAACATGTGTTTCTTAAATTATTTTGTGGTATTGACTGCTTGCAGGTACAGCACCTTTTTGTTACTATATCCTACTGGTATCACTAGTGAGGTCGGCCTAATCTACATTGCCCTGCCTTTCATGAAGGTACCTTGAAAATAATAAAGATGTCCATCTAATTCATTTGGTAATAATTTTTCTTAACTGCTCTTTTCTTGGGTGTCCACTGCCAGGCATCTGAGAGATACTGCCTTAGGATGCCCAACAAATGGAATTTCTCCTTCGATTACATGTATGGGTCTATTCTTGCCCTCGCCATCTATGTTCCAGGTGCCCCCTCCCTCCCTTTGTTTGTCTTCCCTTTGTGACCAACATTATAAACGAGTATGAGTTGACAAGAAGGTGCATTGTTTCACGTTGTTTGGATGCAGGAAGCCCGCACATGTACACTTACATGCTTAAGCAACGGAAGAAGGCCTTGTCCAAGGCAAAAACCGCATAACTCTGCTCAAGAGTTCCTAGGCTACTGTTTGTGTCTTGGATGTGCCGGCAACTTATGTTTGTTACTCTTTCGGCAAAAGTTAGTGAATTGAGAATGTTAGAAGTCAACTCTTTACATGATTTGTCGAATACTTGTTGTATGATTGACCGAGTGATCGAAATGGCCTGGTGTGGTGAAGATCACAGTTCAATACAGTGACTATTTCATTTGGTTGAGTTTCCATGTTGATCTTATTATATATCTGTTTTGATTGCTTTGGATGTACATCCTCCCTTTGGATGCACTTAAACTGGTTGCTCTGGCGAGTTGAGATGACATCTGTCCGTGGATGGTTGCGACGGTGAGCATATCTGTCCGTGGTTCTTGCAGTTTCAGTGACCGACGAGTGTGTACATGGAGTTCAGGGAACTCTTCGTGTAGGATTGGCCTCAAAGGCCCGGGTAGCCAAGGTGCAGTCTTGGGGAGGCACAAGACCTGCCGACGCCAGCCTCTGCGCGAGCGCCGCATCCGTGAAGATCGCTGCTGAGGGTGCCGCCGCGCCGGCTCTACTTTTCCTCCGCCTTCATCTGATCGCCCACAATTTCGCCGTCGAGAAAGCCATGGAAGATTCCGAATCGGTTCCGCCTCTGATCTTCAAGAACCACCGCCGATAGCCAGGATCGACTCGTCTAGTTGATCCCGAGTCCGAGAGCAACTCCCAGGCAAGATGCCGATCGATATAAGTATTTCACCGCACCTGTCGGCAATCCTAACCAAAGTCCATACCGGCGTCTCGTTCTTACTCGAGGCTCTGCCATGGCGGGTGTCGGCTCGGCGGCGCGGCGGCTATACCTCGCCGTATACAACTGGATCGCCTTCTTCGGATGGTCAGTTTCTTGCCGCCCCCCAACGGCTCCTCGATCGCTGTTCTTAGCTAGCTAGGTTCCGTTGCTTCTTGGGTGATCGTTGGCGTGACTGAGATTCCTTCGTCTTGGACCTTGCAGGGCGCTAGTGCTCTACTACGCGGTCGTGGCGCTGCTGGGGAGCGGGCATGCGGCCGTCTACGCCGCCGTCGATCGGCCGCTTCGGTTTGCGCAGACTGCTGCCATCATGGAGGTACATAGCATTTTTTTGTTCTTCAAATTAACTTGCACACTTTGATTCTTGACTTCTTTCAACAGACAAAAAAAATAAAGAAGAAAACTCTCTGCTTTACATGGTTTTCAAAATGATACTTGACTTTAACTACTACTTTATGATAACTATACATATTCAAGAACTGATGAAATATACATTTGACCGAACAATCTAATACCGTACTTGCTTCAGGATTTTCTTTATTCATCTGCACATTGAAACTGTGAGATACTAACTTTCTGTTTGCTTCGTGCCGGTGTCTCTGGTGGGGTGCAGATTCTTCATGGGCTAGTAGGTATGAAGCTACCCTCATTTTTCTTTTGAGTATTTTAAATTAGTGTTGTCGAATTACCAAATACTTCATTTAGGTGCTTGATCAATTTTAATCATGCTGTGGCATGCTGGATTTTTCTCTCTTTTTTCAGGTTTGGTGCGATCACCTGCCTATGCAACTCTTCCACAAATCGGATCAAGATTATTTATCACGTGGGGCATCTTATGGAGTTTTCCTGAGGTATGATGGGTTCATCACATATAAATTCTTCGGATGTTTTTTTATAGAAGACATGTTGTTTACCATGGTATGTCATCATGTTGATAGCAACATGAAGATATCGTAGAGACATATCTTAAGCACTAACCAAAGAGAGGAGTTAGAGATGTACTTTTTTATATTCTGCAATATAGAACTTGTTAAGGAAATAAGTAACTACAATCAAGCATTTACACCAATATACAAGATTACAAGTGCTAAAGAATTAATAGTTCTTTTATCTTTCACATTTGTTATAGTAAGTACTTTATTTCCTAACGTTATTCATTTGTTTTGCAGACACATTCGCATATTCTTGTGACTCCCTTGGTCATAAGCTGGTCCATCACGGAGGTACATTTTACTTACTTTACATGTTTAACTCACTTGAAGCCATTATGATGTAGCACGACCATGTTTTCTAAAAGGGTTGAAAATAATTCTCCAAATAACTAAAACCTATATTCAGACTCTAAGGTTACAGCTACATTTTTTTGTTATTATTATGGCTTATCAGAATGTTTTCTTGCAGATCATCCGGTATTCCTTCTTCGGTGTGAAAGAGACAATTGGATTTGCACCTTCCTGGCTACGATGGCTTAGGTTACTACTCATTCGATACATTACATTTCATTGTTTGCAGAAGTCGATTTAGAAAATAATTCCGTTTCTCTGAATGGCTTCTAATCCTTGTTGTCCCAATTATTTGCAGGTACAACACATTCATGGTATTGTACCCCATTGGTATCTTTAGTGAGGTCGGCCTAATCTGCTTTGCATTACCTTACATAAAGGCATCAGAGAAATATTGCTTTAGGATGCCCAACAAATGGAATGCCTCCCTAGACCACTCGTACACATCAATGCTTGCAATTATTTTCTATGTTCCAGGTATCTATTCTACTCCATTCAGCTTCTCTTCATTTTTTGACTGATGACAAGCGAGACCTAAAAAGGAATGTGCACTGATTCACTTTGGATGACTGCAGGAAGTCCGCACATGTTCCGTTACATGCTCACCCAGCGCGAGAAGGCTTTGTCGAAGTCAAAAACTGTGTAACTTCCTAGAATAGCACTATGTCAGTCCACAATGCGGCTAAATGGCTCGCATATGCTCATTGGCGGATCCAAGGCCAATGGAGATTAGGCTAGTCCGATGGACGGGTGAAATGCTGTCAAAAGAGTTCCATGATGATGGATTGATGTTTGCTTTGGGCACACCCAGGGAAAATTTCCTAGTTCGGACACTTTGTTTGCTGTTGTTCCATTAGATGATACTGAAACAGGGAGTTAAAATGCAACACATACGAATTGTACATGAACTAATTATATTTGTATGACTAGTTGATTGACTGAAATTAATGAAACGATGTGCTGTCAAGATCAACATCTCAGTACTTTTCTTTATAATTTGGATGAGTTGCTAAGTCGATTCGTTTTTTGTATTACCAATTTTTTTTCTTGTCATTTTACGCCCTCGGATAGCAAGAATGCTAACGTGATAATATGGTAATATCTATCCGCCTGAATCAGATGGTACAACTGATTGTTTTAGATATCTCGAACTCAAAGCTGAGCTTACAGAGCAAACTAATATTCAGATGCACGCCTCATTCTCAAGCGCATTGTAGATATCAAAAGTCATATATGCTGGTGCCAAGCTCGATGATGGCCCATCCTGGCATTTCTTGAGAATTTCTTGAGAAAGTGGCATTTCTATGCACGAAAACATCATGCCTTCAGAATCCCAAAATATCATATGTAAAGCACTATGGGGCGACAAGACCAATATGACTTCAGTATTTCAGTTTAATTTATCTTTTTGTGGTAATCATACTCTTTGGCACTCCAATTAACAATGAACGCGCATTGGTCTTTGGCGCTCCTTAAGAATTGTCTCAAGCACCCCATTGTTTTTCCAAATCTGAATCAGTTTAAACCCCAGCGTGGTGACATCTCGGCCCAGTCCAGCCCATTTGACGCACCATCCTGCACCAAGCTTCTGCCGAGCGGCCCCACCTGCCAGTCAGGAAAAAAAAAGAGGCCCTCTCGCGCCGACGCGCCTGTCCCGTCCCCGCCGGCCGCCGGCGCCGCCTGCCCGCCTCCACTGCTTCATCCTTTCCCGGGCTGCCCAATCATTGGCCCCGTACCCTCGCCGGTGTCCTGGACTCCTGTCGCGATCGAGCTGGAGCCGGCGCCGCCCGAACGCCCTCTGAATCTCTGATGGCTGACCCCCAGGAGTCGACGGCGTCAGTTCTTCTGTGCATTGTACAGCATATTCTCTTGTTTCACCTCTCTCTAGCTGATAGATACTATTCTTTTTGTACAGTTCGTTCCTTTTGTATTAGATAAAAGTATATTAAATAAAAAAGTAGAGTAGGGGGCATCCCCTACTGTATATTCTTTTAAAAACATTGTCTGGGGAGACCATGCAACAATTCTGGATAATGTAGTTTCAAATAAACGATACAAGCTTTCTAGCTGAGCTATCTGGCGCTGTTAGCTGAAGTACTAGCTGCTGACAGTTGAGTAATGGTGTTATGGCTTCAGGGTCTGAAAAGCATGCCTTCTATTTGATTCCTATTAACTGCATGACTGGTGACCTTTGATAGAACAGGAGTTAGCGCTTGCACATCAGGACAGTTTTTTTCCGATGTTGAATCCTCTTTTGGGTATAGAAGTATACACACATTTTCTATTACTTCAGAATACAGGATAACAAACGTGAGTTGAACTCACCACCTCTTGTATAACAGAATATTTTTTTTAATCAATATATTCTTTTAGAAAAAGGAGTAGTAAAAACCTGTTTTAATCAGTAGTTATCATATGACTTACTTTCCTCTGTTTGCCTCAAAAGGAAAGTGATTTACTTTACTCGGTATCTGAGTAGCAGTTTTCTTCCCTGGAGAGTTGTTAATGAGCTGTTTCCTTGTTTCTTTTCAAGTACATGACTGGTGGCCGATGATGTTAACAGGGTCTTCATGTACGAACATCTAGTACACGCTGTTCTGCTGTTTCATGCTCTTTTGAGTTTATCTCTGAGTTTTGAGTCAAACGTATGAGCTCTAGTAAGTGATTAGCTAAATATAAGTAGTGTTGACCGTTTAAATCACAAGTTACCACATGACTGTTAAAAAAGAAAGTTTTATATGATATATATCCTTTTGGAATTTGCTAGTCACATGGTTGGACTTAGCAGGGATGATGGCTGGTAGGCGGTAGCAGCAGTGGCAATAACTGATACTTGGCACTAACCAAGATGATGACTTTTCTTTTGATGCATATGATTCATGCACATCAATAGATGAACAAACTGAGGCAGGTCCAACCTAGGTCACAGCCACCACAATAAAGCCAAGCCCAATCTCAGTGTTTTCTTTCATGCATCTCTACAATGGCAGGTGTCAATTCAGGGGTTTTGCGTCTCTACCTATCCGTCTACAACTGGGTCATCTTTTTTGGATGGTCAGCTGCTCCCTCTGCTGTTCTTGCGTTTTGAATTGAGTATTTACTTCTTGCACTTCTGTTTTGTGGGAAGTCTCTTGGGTCGGACACGGGGCTCGTTAGTTTTGTCAGGGTTCTTAGGTTCAGGCCTTGCAGGGCGCAGGTGCTGTACAATGCAATCTTGGCGTTGTTGGGCAGTGGGCATCAAACTGTTTATGCTGCCGTGGAGCAGCCGCTCCTCTTCATGCAGACTGCTGCCTTCATGGAGGTAAATTTTGGATTGTTAGCGCAGTTGTATAATTGTTCACTAATGTGATTGTAGGTCGATGGAAAGTGAAGTCTATAATTTAAAACTGTCTTCTCTTATTACATTAAAAAAGGATCCAACACTTTGAGCAGTGCCTTGATTTTCAGTAGGCATAAAAGCATACATGGATAGATGCTAGGGAAAAATTTAATATGTCTTGGTCCAAAAATTAAGTTATGCAGATTTTGAGGCCCTCAATGAATCTGAGACTATGAATTATCAAAATCAAAAAAAAACAGAGAGAGAGAGAGAGAGAAGAACGAGCTCTTGGTGCAGTGGCTAAGACACTTTAGTAGCACCCTCTAGGACCCGGGTTTGACTCCTAGCGGAAGCGAATTTTGGGCTGGCATTAGAAAAAAAAAAAAGGTCCTTCGTTGGTTGTTCCGAGTTATACCTGTAACCATTGTGGTTGCCTTCAAAGATATGCACATGGCCCACGTGTTTGTGGGCACCCTGTGGTGTGTCCAGGCAGGCGGCCTTCGGGGCTTTTCTAGACCGAGCTAGGAAGAGATTCCCTTAAAGGAAATCCGTGGGGGCAGTCTTTCCCTGACTGGTCTAGTTTTTTTTTTTCTTTTTGAATTAGCGTCTCAGCACATTGATTGTGGAGTAGCAGTTGTTATATTTCTCTAAACATGTTATACTAAATATTTTGTGTCTGCATGTTGATGGTGTTGCTGGTAACTTAGATTCTTCATGCTATTTTGGGTAAGTTCTCTCTCTTCTAGTTATGTTTCACCTTCCTTATCAATCTTAAGAATTGTAGTGTACCTACCTAGGGCCTTGCATGAAGCTAATATTGAAGCTGATTTTCGATCAAATAAGGTTACCTATAAAGAAATAAGCATGAAAGTGGAGATTCCAAGACTAAATAGCTGGTTAGACATAACTTGTATGTGAAATACAAAGTTATGTTGTGTAGACAAAAGTATTGCATTCTTTGATATTTTAAACCTTGCTTTCTTAAATAAAGGGATATACAAAAAGGATAGTTAACCCCCTATATCTCCACTTCGTTAAAATTTTTTAACAGTAAATACCTTTGGATGTACCAGATGTTTCTGGTTTTAGATTACCCATACACAGCACTACCCATGGTATATGGTAAAAGATCCTTTTGGGTGTGCACACAGAAAGAAAGCTCGTAATATAATCAGTGAATGTGACACCGCCTCTTAACATCCTGTGCAACATGTATCCCTTCTTTATTTTATGACATGAACTCTAGCCGAGATTTTGAGCAGATCAAGTATTGTTTTAGTTTGAGAAGGTGTCACGGGCTCAGTTTTCACAATAGTATTGTTTTCTTATTCGTACTATTAGTTTTGCTAATCATTGCTATGGTTTGTTGAACCACGAAGGGTTTGTGAAATCTCCAATCTCTGCCATTTTTCCACAAATTAGTGCAAGATTGATCTTTACCTGGGGCATCATGTGGATCTTTCCTGAGGTATAATTGGCTCGTCACTAAGAAATCCCATACTTTTCATAATAAACAGATTCTATTTTGTTTGTGAGCTTCATAACGAGTTCTAGATTTAAAAGCGCTATGATGCAACTGCAAAACGTTCAAACTCAATTATGTTTGCTACTGTTTGATAAGAATATGCTTCTGTATTGCAGACACATTCACATCTTCCTGTCACTTCATTGATCCTCTGTTGGTCTATCACTGATGTACGTATTACTTCTGACAATTTTTCACCAAGTTTATTTAACATTATGAATTTACAATACAATACACAGAGCACAATGCTAAGAATCAATCTTGCTTCTTGATACAAGGTATTCTTAAAATTCCTCAAGTAAGAAACAAATAAAACTTTTGAGATTCTTTTTTAAGCAGAGCTTTTGAATCCTTGTGCTAATCTTTATCTAATTTTTTTTTAATCTTTGTCTTCATTCTAGACGTAATCTTATGGAAAGTTTGATGATTCGTTGCAGATCATCAGATATTCTTTCTTTGGTTTGAAGGAAGCATTTGGAGCTGTACCTTATTGGCTCTTATGGCTTAGGTCTGTTCTGATTCCAAAGAAATCTCACAATTTAACACAAAGTTCAAACAAACTGTATCTCTCCTAATTCATTCTTCTTCTTCTTCTTCTTCTTCTTCTTCTTCTTTTAACAGATACAGTTCATTTATGGTTTTTATGCCTATTGCTGTTTTTAGTGAGGTTGGCTTAATATACGCTGCCCTGCCTTACATGAAGGTAACTTAATTGTCTGTAGAAAGGAATGCTTTCTATATTGTTCATTGATAACAAGTTCTACCTTTTTTTCTTGGTCAACTACTTCTCAGGCATCTAAGGAATACTGCCTCAGGATGCCCCAGAAGTATGCATATATTCTTTTAACCATTCTCTACATTCCAGGTATATCCGTTCACAATTTTCCTTCATTTATTTAGTGATCCACATCATAGTAATACGATCTAACAAGATACTGCTATTTCGCTTTGATGATACTCAGGATTTCCGCACATGTTCTCTTATATGCTCGGTCAGCGGAAGAAGGCATTGTCAAAGGCAAAACTGGTCTAATGTATGGCCAGATCTTCCTGAGCATGTACTGTAATTTCACGATGCAGTTAAACCTTATGTTTCTACTTTTCTGGAATCTTGTAGATTGGAACACTACTCTTATCAGTTGCAAGTCGCATGGTTGTGCCAAAGGAATAAGGATTAGCTTTCCCATGGGTAAATGAAAATAAAGTTCCCAAGTGGAGTTTTATTTGTTGTGTTGATGACGATGTTCTGCTTGTGGAAACATGTCTAATTTCCATCTTCTAAGCGTTTCTGTAAATGGAGTCACATTGCCCGAATAGCAAGAAGGATATGTCACCATTTGCATACACATACACCACCTTTTATCATGAAGAGCAATATATGTGTACCTTCTTTAGAGCCTACGGTTCACTATCTCAAATACTGTGATACAAACAACATATGAGATTTGTCATCAAGAATAACTAGACAGTAAGTGTTAAGTTTGAGAAAGTATCATTTCAGACTCCATTATTTTACGGCATACTGCATCTTTTCTTCACTATTTTGATTTCTATTAATCGCATTTGTAAATTCTTTTTTGGGGGGATAGCAACTCATTGTAAATAACACAATTGGGTACAAAGCCTGTGCTTCAACAGTAGCACACCACTTGCATCGAGTGATTATGTACAAGTGTGTGAAACTAACATGGTAGCTTAAAAGCATTGTTATAAGCGACTACATGGAAAAGGAGGCAACAGTCCAGCACCAGTAAGCTTCAAATCAGTCCTTCCCAAATCAAAATATGGGTCCTTATGCATGAAAGTCTTACAGTTTCGTTCCTCATTCCACTCGCTGATCAGATTTACAAATAATAATAATAATAATAATAATAATAATCATAATCATCTCCCAAATCAAAATATGGGTCCTTATGCATGAAAGTCTTACAATTTCGTTCCTCATTCCACTCGCTGATCAGATTTACAAATAATAATAATAATAATAATAATCAAGTTATTTGAGTAAATGTGCATGAAACAAATAGCACAAACAGTATAGGAATGTGAGAGGGAGGTAGATCAGGGATCACCTATGAAGGTGCCAATTGCGTCTTTGCATCTTTGATTTGCATTTTTCTGCAACTGGTAGGTACGCTGTACTTTTCCCGCTTTCTCTCTACCATCGATCCGTCCACTTGCAAAAAGGTTTGAGGCGATAGATTTCTCTGATTTCACCTGGTGGGTTGAACTCCAGTTGTGCTTGTGAATTGGCTTTCCAGATTGGACTCGCCCATCTCGTACTTTTCAAGTGGCATTACGTGAGCATCATGGATCCTAACTACCACTGCCACGGCGCCACCTAGGAGTGTCTTTTTATTCCGTTTACACTTCAGCACTCTGCCGGCTCGTGACTCGTGAGCGATCAGTCCTAATGCCATTGGCCTGGCTGTTTTGCCTTTTCGCCTGAACCTTGAATTGTGATAAAGACTAGCAGGCGTGCTGTCAATTCAAACCAACATCTAAGCAGTGTGAAATGCGTTTGGGAGTTCCCTTCGTCTGCTTCAGATAGATTGTGTGCTAGGAGTATGACACTGTGACAGGCTTCAGAATACGGCCGACGAGACAGTACTAAAAGTAACAATTTTCGTAAACCACTTGGCCTAAGAATCTTCTCTAAATAATTTCACCACTGGCCTTTGCGAACAGGTCGTAGGTTGGCTTTGGCCTTCCTGGCGTTGCATCGCAGTTTCCGAATGCATGTGCTGCTTAGAATAATCCCATTTCCAGATGCTCGAGCCTAGTTGTAAACGGCACTTGTCGAATGCTTACTGTGTGCCATGACAGGCTTCAGTTCCTTGCTATAATGTCTTCTGTTAAATAATTCAGGGGCCTGCCTGATCTAGCTATAAACCGACGGCGAGCTGACATGGACGGGCCCATATACTTCCTCCAGTTCAATTTTAAACTAACCAACGCCATATGAAAAAAAATTGACGGACGCAGTAGCTCGGTATTTTATATGTTTTACTCCATTGTATCGACAAGAGGAGAATAGACATCGAAATTTGAGAAAAATGATTCAATCCCTGATCCTAGATTCACGCAAACCGCAAGTTATACAAGCTGAGCTCAGTTCACTTTTATATGCCGCTCAACAATTAATTAACGGAATCAAGTTGAGAGACAATGATCCATTTCAACCTAACCAAAGGCCTTATTAATACCTGAAAGCCGATGATCTTCGCCAAAAAAAAAAAACCTGAAAGCCGATGATGCAATGATATAACGAGTCGAACGAAACTGAATTTAAGGAATTGGACTTGAGAAGCATCGTAGCAACTATACTCCCTCCGTTTTTTATTTGTTTGTTCATGTTGGGACAACCTAGTTAATGTAAATTTGTACAAAGGTCAAGAAATAAAAAAAGTAGGTAGTAGTCTAATAGATATTGAGAAGCAGAAGGAAGACTAGGCGTAATTCTAGAAGAAGGAGATGGAGAGTTTTTGAGGATTAGAAGAAGCGTTTTAGATATCTTACATCATCCGATCCGAATCTGATTGTATGTGGATATGGATTATCCAAAATATTAAAATGGCTTATCCAAACCTCAAAATAGTATTATCCAGTAATACTAGTCAACTTTTATTTTGTTTTCGTGCTTTCATGATATTTAAAAAAACTTGTAGTTTGGAAGGTAGGATTTCCTTGGCTACTGTAGTGTTTCTACTAGCATGTTTTGATGAATTTTTGATAAACATATAATTCTCTACTAATAAACATATCGAATTGTGATATTTAAAGTCCCACTTTCAATCCGCTTCTGATCTGAATCTGTCCCATTTTCAACATCCGAAAAAGTTCGTATCCATAACCGCATCCCCATATTGTCTGCTCAGCTCTAAATCTGTTCCATTTTCATCCTTAGTGTCACAATTCAAGTTTACTTGTAGTATTTAGAAAATGGTTGGACTCTTCTACAAGGTTTAACAATAGAAGGAATTCTATTACCTTCTTCACTTCAATTGCTGAGGATGACCAATGACGGTAGCTATGGAAAATTATGCCGTCCAAATAACTGAAACGGAACTGGCAACGTCTGGTGCCGATTCCTTTTTTTTTTTAAAAAAAAAACAAATCTGAAAGAGGAAACGCAATTGCAGGTTGCGACCCGCAACTTAACGGACTTGGACCCGAACCCGTTGACGCCAAGACCCTTCTTCTCTGGGCCCTTCGCCCCTGTCCGCTCCTTTCTTCTTCCCCTCTCCTCCCTGGCGCTGCCCCGTCCTCCCCGTCGCCGGCGAGAGCCCAGGCGGAGCGGCCAAGACAAGAGAGCTCCTTCCGGATTACAAGGGCCTTCTGGAAGACTCGTCCTCCCTAAAGGTCAGATCAGAGCAAGGGCTTCTCTTCCTCCCTCCCCCTCTTGTTCTTCTTTTTCTTTCCATATCTGTTACGTCATTTCCCATACCTTTCCATCAAAATTCTGGTATTTTTATGAAGTTTTCGACTTACTATGTGGTATGGTTTGAGAACGATTTGTTCTTCCGTTTCAATTTTGTAAATTATTTGATATATTATGGGAGATGCCGAGTTTCTTAGATGAAAAAAAGAGAGGAATTTTGACCTCTTTGCGGTTTCGGTTTTGATTTGTATGCACTTCCTAGCCTTGATTTGACGAGGGCAAAAAATAACTTCCAGTTTCGTCCGTTTACAGGGTTGTGGCCGTCGAATTGGTCTGAAAGATCTTAGTTTTATTCGGAAGGAAGGATTTCTCATCACAAATCTTGATCTGCGCCGGTCATTGGTGGAAATTTCAGTGTTTCCTGAGGCCGAAGCTGCGACAAAACCATGCAGCTACCATGGATTTCCTGAAACTTGACTGGCGTCAGGTAACAAGGGCAGTGGCCAGTTGAAGGTGACAGAGCAGAGACGAGCTAGAACCGTAGAAGAGAGGTAGGCAACAATAGGAAGGACGAAGGAGAAAGAGAGGAGGGAGCTCTCCATGGGGGAGCCCCTCCTCACCTCACTCTCCATGGAGAACAGCAACAACCACCCCTGCACTCTCCTCTCCATGGACCCTGCCGGATCACACCCAGCCTCTGCTGAATCCTCCGGCGGTGGTGGCACCAATGGGGTTGGTAACGGTGGTGACAGGGAACTCTTCATCATTCCCTGGCGCGAGCCTGCACACCCATGTCCACCGGACATCAACCTCCCACTCTCGGCAGACCCCTCCCCACCACCTCCATCATGGAGCCACGACCCGTTCGATATGCTTGATGTCAATCTTGGCACACATACTTATGAGTCTGAGGTTGCGCTCACACTTCCCAAGTCGACTGGCAATGGTAGTGTTGCAGTCGGAGTCGCCGCTAGGAAGTGTGCTAAGAGAGGAGACAGCATTTGGGGTGCATGGTTTTTCTTCAGTCACTATTTCAAGCCTACACTTGTGGAGAAGCCAAAGGGGAAGGTGACACGAGACGCATCTGGGAGCATCTTGAGCTTCGACAAATCTGACCTCCGCCTTGAGGACTTTCTGGTGCAGCATGACATGGAGAATATGTACATGTGGGTTTTCAAGGAGCGGCCTGACAATGCCCTTGGGAAAATGCAGCTCAGGAGCTTCATGAATGGGCATTCCAAGCATGGGGAGCCATCCTTCCCATTCAGCGCTGACAAGGGCTTTGCAAGGTCACACCGCATGCAGCGAAAGCACTACCGTGGGCTGTCCAATCCGCAGTGCCTTCATGGGATTGAGGTCGTGAGCTCGCCAAATCTATCTGCAGTCCCTGAAGCTGACTTGAAGAGGTGGGCTGAACTCACAGGCAGGGAACTTAATTTCTCAATACCATCTGAAGCCAGTGACTTTGAGTCATGGAGAAACCTACCAAGCACTGATTTTGAACTTGACAGGCCACACCCACCATCATCAAAGAGTGTTCCACATAGCTCTCATAATCATAAAAAGGGACTGAACGGTTCAGGTCTCAACCTATCAACTCCACCATCATCAGATGATGGGATGGATCTTTCACCAAAATGCGCCAAACGTCGCAAGGATTTGTTTGGTCATAGTGCTGATGAGGACTGTGCTATGGCAAATAATTCGTGTTCTGATAGAGAGCAAGAGGTAGAAGTCCACGCTGGGGAGCCTTCATGGATGCATGAGTTCACTGGTGTGGCTAAACATGCAAGCGGGCCTGTCACTGCTGCCAAGACAATATATGAGGATGATGAAGGGTACTTAATCGTTGTGAGCATGCTCTTTTCTGATCCACGCAGTGTGAAGGTGTCTTGGAGGAACACACTGACACATGGCATCGTGAAGATAACATGTGTGAGCACTGCTCGGATGCCATTCATAAAGAGGCATGATAGGACATTCAGGTTAACTGACCCTTTCCCTGAGCACTGCCCTCCCGGTGAGTTTGTAAGAGAGATACCTTTGGCTACACGAATTCCAGAAGATGCGAAGATTGAGGCGTATTATGATGAGACAGGAACTGGATTGGAAATCATGGTCCCGAAGCACCGAGTTGGACCAGAGGAGCATGAGGTTCAGGTCTGCATGAGGCCCCCACACCTTGGTGACAATGATCTCGTTTTATCATAGAACAGAAAAAAAGGAAACAACTAGCCTTTAGATATTCCCATGTCATGCCATGAGTTACAACAGGTCGTGCCATGGATCATTGAATAATTGAAGCCCTGTTAAACATCCCGTTAAATTTCTTTTCTCCAACTTAGTATTGGCGACTTAGGCAAAAGCCATCTGTTATTAATTCCCCTCTGTACCTTTCCACAAGTACCTCACATCACTATATAGGTGATCTCCTTGACTATCTGAAAGCTGATTTTTAAGATTCTGTGTATATTTTGATGATCAGGTTCATAATAATGTTGATAGCTACTTATGATTTAGTGATTCAGAATTGTGTTATTGATTACAATAATTGTTTGTAAGTACCTCACATCACTATATAGGTGATCTCCTTGACTATCTGAAAGCTGATTTTTAAGATTCTGTGTATATTTTGATGATCAGGTTCATAATAATGTTGATATCTACTTATGATTTAGTGATTCAGAATTGCGTTATTGATTACAATAATTGTTTGTAATAATTGTATCAACCATTTTAATGTGTTGTACTGTGGCCCGTCTCATTTTCATCAGAAATCGAATCAGAACCAACCACATCAGGTTCTGATTTGGTTTCTGATGAAAATGAGACGGGCCATTCCTAAGTGCGCGCTGCTTATTGTGGACTGAATTCTCAAGGGCACGCTGGTTATTGTGGTACGGAACCACCGATGACAATATTCTGCTCTTACAAAAATCAATTAGTAACCTCATTCTTTTTGGGGCGAGCCCTACCTGCACTTTTGCTCAAATGTGATTGCTGTGATGGCATGTCCCTGCCTGTACTAAGATTACTTCATCCTGAGAAGCAGGATAATTTTCTCTTCACTGCAGCCAGCGGCGACCCATGAAATGCTCCTTGCTGTTGTCGTGGGAGCTCTATTGATTCCCCTTTGAACCTTTTTGCAACAAAACTAAAGACTTTCAGCAAGTGGCTCTGTTAGATTCTGTGTATATCCTGAATGCTCTGGTTCCCAGTTATGTGTTGTGCTCAACCTTTATCACTTTCAGCAGGAATCTAAAACTGAAGTTATTGATGTTTGTATTCATGATTGATAGCTTGTTTAATCGTATGTTCCCTATCACCTGAACATCTGATGCCGATGAGAAACGGTCAACCTATCCAGAATTTTGCTCAAACCTCTGAAATCCATTATGTTTGCCTCAACTGTGCTCTTCCAGTACAAATATCGTCTAGCGGTTTGTCTGAGAAGCCGGATATTTTCTGTCCTTATTGATGTGGCCAGCACTCAGCCGTGAGGAAACGAAAGCGTCGAATATGCTTGCAGCAACTCAGTCGGTCCTTTCTGTGGCCTGCAGGAACGAGTGGGATGCCCGCTGGAAGACTCGGAGCCGGAACTAGCCTGCTTGGTTCCTGCAGCCGGCTTCACGTTTTGAAGCACCCTGCCCATGCATCAGATCATGACACCAATGATCTTTCCGTTAGGATGTTGGTCTGCCAAGCTCGCATTACCTATTGATAGCATTGAATAACCACTAGATCTATATGCCGAGTGGAAACTGATTGAAAATCAGGCCACTTGAGTAGTTGAGTGTCAGGGCAAGTGCCTGTTGCGGCGTGAACGTTAGTCGTCTGCAGCAACAAAAGACCAGCTATTCGGACAAGGAAACGAAACACATAGCAAAACCCAGATGTCCCTAGCTACTCAGCTCTATGAGAACCGTGGCCAGCTCGGTTGGCGAAGGCATGCCCTGTTTCTCAGCAAATTGTTTCTTTCGTCCTGAATAAAATGGTTGCTTTCAGGGAATTGTGCAAGATCCATTTTTTTTTTCTTGCCACGCCAGGCCTGTTTCAGACGTTATACATGTGCATTTTTTTAACATTCGTGTGGAAATTGAATTAGTTACCCCTCAGGTTATAATTTACCGATATTTTTTTTTGCAAAAAAAAAGTGCCAATAACTTTGAACTAACCACATAAATTAAAATCAGAGGGTGTACTATTATTTAGTAAGAATTTCTGGCATTCAAAATAAAGCTTAATCTCTTTTCGCCAAACTTGCTTGAAGTGATGAAACTTAACACATGTTCAGTTCATTGCCGATTCTGAAACAATTTGTCAGAATTGTAACGGCAGGTTACTGATTAACGGCCACAGCTTTTACACAGCAAATTTTTAGCAGTTTGAGCCCAAATGTCATAAGCTTGTTAACTTTTTTCAGGTTGTGACAAGTGATTCTAAATCTGTACAGTTATTTGGTTTTATCTTATATGTTGCCACACAACATCTAACCAACAATCTGTAGGAGCCTGGTTGTGATGCTTCCAAGTACTTGTGCCTGTGTGAACAGAGAGCTAGAAGAAGCACGGAGCCAGGGTCAGTGACCCAGAGTGTGAGCAGCTGACCGAGCCGAAAAATCTGTTTCTACTCGTTTGTTGTGGTGTACCGAGTCCAGCTGCACCGAAGCGGATAAAGCGTCCCCCACCTCTTCCTCTTCTCCGACTACCACCACCACCGCCTCTGCTCTGCTCTTCCACTCCCACCTCCGCGGGCTCCATCGCCGTGCATGAAACCCTAACCCCGCCAAACCCTCTCCGGCGCCTCCCACGTCCTCCCCGCGATGGCCAAGGCGCTGCTCTCCTCCTCCCTCCTCCCCTCGCTGCCCCGCGCCTCCTCCGTCGGAGGCGGAGGCGCACGGCTGCCTTCGCTCCCGTCGCTGCGCTCCCTCACCCGCCGCCGCGCCGGGGCGTGCAGGGTGAGGGCGAGCTTGCACGGGCTCGAGTCCGTCGGGGGCCTCCAGGCCGCGCTGGAGCGCGCCGAGGCGGCGCTCTACACCGGAGGGGACGCGGAGCAGGCCGCCGCGGCGGTGCAGAAGAACGGTGGTTGGTTCGGGTTCATCTCCGAGGCCCTGGAGGTCGTGCTCAAGGTAATGATTGCTTCGTGATGGTGGCCCTGCTGTTGGTAGTTCGACAGTTGACACAGTACTTGTTCTGGTGGAACTATATACGAAATTATATATATTTAAATCATTGAAGTTCCTGGGGAGTCAACGGGTGGCGAGTGCGGTGCACGCGCTGCTCATGCTCCCATGCTCATGTCTCTAGAACTTGCTCCAACATTGAGCAGTAGGATGGTCAGTTTAGCTGGTTATTGGTTATATACAAGCTTATGGCCTTGTTTATGTTACGTGGCGATGTATATGATTGTTCTGGAAGCTCCACATGCTTGTTTAGGCGTTCATTTACCATTCGATACGATACTTGTAGATGGAAATGATTGTTTACAGGATTCAGTTCCGAACATTATACCAAACTGCTTTGAAATCTGATGCTATCTGAGGCTCGACCTTACAGGTGCTCAAGGATGGTTTATCAGCGGTTCACATCCCGTACTCTTATGGATTTGCAATCATTCTGCTCACCATTATAGTGAAGGCTGCGACATTGCCTCTAACAAAACAGCAGGTGAATGCTCAAGACCTGTTTGAGTCAAAATAACGAGCAGTGCCCCGTCTCCAATTACTGGTATGGATTGCTGGATTGATTGTTTGCTGATTATCTGTTTTTAGGTCGAATCAACTCTGGCAATGCAAAATTTACAGCCGCAGCTTAAGGCAATCCAGCAGAGATATGCAGGCAATCAGGTTTGTGTTGATTGTTGGAAACCTTGATCATTGACGCCGTGATATAATCATGCTTCTTACTGTTATCTTATATGTGGCTTAGCTTTTGTCAAACATGCTTCTTTGAATATTCTGATCTCTCGCCTCTACTTCATTTGCTTATTAGGAGAGGATACAGCTAGAGACTGCTCGGCTGTATAGGCAAGCTGGAGTCAACCCGTTAGCAGGTTGATTTCATTCCCCCCTTCTAAAGAAAGTTGCTAAGACAGTGAATTTCATCCGCCTTCTTTGCTTTTAATTTATACTTAGTTGCTCAAAATCAAACATTTAATCTTAGGTGGCCATATTGCTATTTTATGATATATAATTCATTTGTCCTAGCAAACCATGTAGCTATTTTACTGTGATGGCCTTTGTGATTAAGCATCATGATCTTATGGTTTCTCTGATAGGATGTCTTCCAACATTGGCAACAATACCTGTCTGGATTGGTCTTTACAATGCCCTTTCAAATGTAGCAAATGAGGTAAGCTACTGGCTGATTGCTTGATATTTGCTTAGTTTAAGAGGCTTTTGGACTGAGTGACTTCTATTTCACATAGGGATTGCTGACAGAAGGATTTTTCTGGATTCCTTCATTGGGAGGTCCTACAACAATAGCAGCACGGCAAAGTGGTTCTGGCATTTCGTGGCTCTTCCCCTTTGTGGTATTGAATGATCTCTTATTAGCATGTAGATCAGTTGTTTTGGTCCTACTTTTGGGAAAAAAGATTGAACCCCCGATTTTTCTTTTTGGGCTCAATTTGGAGTGTTGGACCAGTCACGCATTTCTCATGTAGCTAATCTTGCAGCACATTCAACAGCATGCAAGCAACAAAAACATGCCATTTGTAGGACTGAATTTCGTTCCTGTTTAACAGCATGGCATTTATATTATTCCTGTGCATATGTTGCAATACTGTGGTCAATATGCTTCAATGATTTACACGAGCTAAAATCCTATAATATGTTCTAACATTTCAAGTGAACTTTGCAGGATGGTCATCCTCCATTAGGCTGGCATGACACAATATGTTATCTCGTGTTGCCTGTACTACTTGTTGCTTCTCAGTACGTCTCCATGGAGATCATGAAGCCACCACAGGTGAATGCTTTTGCCGTGATCTTTTGCCTGTTATTATACCATTATACACATTCATAATTTAACATTTGTCTTTTGGTCTGCTGTAGAGCGATGACCCATCACAGAAGAACACCCAGCTCATTTTGAAATTCCTACCATTTATGATTGGATATTTCTCTTTGTCAGTGCCATCAGGATTGTCCATTTATTGGTATGTGTATCTGCTGTTGTTTCAAGCTTTAGTGATATAGATGCCTCATAGAAAATTGTATTATTACATCTATGTTCACCAAGTTATTACAGTCAACCAAACTCACAATTATCATTGTGTTTTGACTTCATGGTTTGCTGTTAGGTTCACGAACAACGTCCTCAGCACAGCCCAGCAAGTGTGGTTACGGAAAATGGGCGGAGCAAAGCCTGCAGTCAGTGAGGGAGGAAATGGAATAATAACAGCGGGACGAGCGAAACGCTCTGATGCTAAACCAGCTGGCGATAGGTGCCTTTAAACTTCATTTGTAATTTAACCCTTTCATCTTTTGGTTTTAACTTATGCACACATCTTGACCAGGTTTAGGCAGCTAAAAGAAGAAGAGAACAGGAGGAAACTTAACAAAGCGCTTGCTGCAGGAGATTCAGTTTCAGCATCTTCTATCTCAGAGGATGAAGACTCAGACGATGAGTCCACTGAGGAGGTACTCTTTGCCCTTTTTTCTGTGACTCGTCTTTTTAGTAGAGTGACGTAACACTACTCATTTTAGAAAACCAACCTTCACCCAAAGCTCCTGAGAATATGAAATGTTTCTCCTGTTACTGATGTAAATCTGGCAACAGGGAGGTCCTGTAGAGGATGCATCCAATACTGGTAGCGACAAGAAACTTCCAAGTTACTCTGGTAAGAAGGGCAAAAGATCGAAAAGGAAGCGCATGGTGCAGTAAGGTTGCACATCCTAATTGGATTCATTTTTGTCACAACTGGTAAGTGGGCTTCAGGATCTTCATGCTATAGTGTGTCCTTTGTTGTTATTTTGTTCTTCATGCTTTTAACATAAAAAATAAAGTTGATGCAAAGTGAGCAGTGTTAAACTTTCTGATTTTGCAAATTCCGTTGTCATTGTCACCAGGAGATCCTTGTCCCATTCTAATCTGTATTCAGTAATCATTTTTTTTCTTCAAACTTTACCTCGAAACAAATCTCATCAATTACATCCCAATCATATGAAAACATCCAACAATAGAATTTCCATTTTTGTAGTTAGAAACTAGAATGCGCCTATTCCCACATCTTTTATCTGCAAGTGCTATACATGATGATACTCCACATTGCAGGTTAATTCAGTTGACCAGTTTGATGCCACAGCTGATCTCGGAGACAATTTTGGTGGTACCTTGGAGACTGAAACTTCAGGCGCAGACAAATAGATAAAAAAATTGCGGGGTCACAGGTAGTTGCTGGTAAGTTGCGAGATGTAGCTCAGTACATGCTATACCATAGGTTTAAGAGGGTAATGAACAGATCCAGGGCTCGAGTATATATATGTTCAAGCAGAGGAGGGCCTTTAGAAGTAGATAAAATACTCATGTTGTTCTGTACGTCTGGTTCCAAAATTGGGCCGAAAACTGGATTGCCCGGACTATTGATATGCGTTCCTTTTTCCTGTTGTAACCAAGCACCATTATCTTTTTTTTTTGTTTGCCCAAGCTGATAGCAATATACAAATGAATTTGGTCCAACTCTTGCTATTGTATTGTCATGACTGGATATGAATGGATTTGTGCTGATAAACTTTTTGGGGTCAGTAAAGTGATAATGGCTGCTAAGCAGCAACAGTCAAAAGGTTGTGGAGGAAATTTGTCTCCAACCTTTTGAACGGTGCATCCGTGTTCGTGTAAAATTGTGTGCTTTTCATCTCGTGCTCCACTGAAGGGTAGAAACGATCTACCTCAGATCACTAGAGGTATGCTTTTAGACGGCTTTGCTGCTCTATGCAACAGATCGGAGCAATGTATTTGTCCTCCCGGTGACAGCGACGCGCGCATGGACGTAAATTCTCTGTGGCTAAAGGCAATCTGCAACGACGAGAATCGGCAGGATTCATGCGGTGATCTCACCTAATAAAGGCTATATCACAGTGCAAGCGCTCGCCAAAAATTCCCTCCTCATTTGTCAAGGGCGATTGGGGTGGGTGAAGCTGGAGCTGGTGTTGGAGGCTCCGTTCAGTTCCTTGGCCCTTTTTCGTTTTCAAAAGGAAAAAAAAATCCTTGACCTTTTCCATCGGCCAGCGCGCGCGATATCGCAGCAGGCGAAACGAGAGGCCAGCCAACTGAAGCATGGACATGGCCAGGCTCCCGAGCTGAGACATCGAGAGGGGGACGGCGAGGCGTGCAAGAAATACCAAGCGACGGCCGGTGGCGTGTGGTTCCGACCGCCGGGCTACCTCAGCAAGCTGCGCCACGGTCTCCGACAGCAACAGCTTTGCCACTCGCCCAATTGAATCGCAGCACATCAGCTGAAAGGCGAGGCGAGCGGCTCACTGATATTCCTGGAGGTCGTTTTCTCCTCGTTGGATGCTTGCATCAAGCACGACCACCATTTCTCTCCTGTGACCACAAAAACAGTGCCTTAACCAAGCCCTCCCTCCCAAAACAGAAACATCAGAGGTCTCAGCATAACAGACCTGTGGACCCCGAAAACATATCTAGTGGGGCAATCCATTTTTACTTCAAACGTCTTGTTAAGTGTTAGTAGTTAAATCCTGACTTGTCACATGAGGTTCATGCGTGCGCGGGAAGTGAGGCAACTAAAGTGCTAGTTATATTCAACTGGCTCCACTATCTTGTGTAACATAATGTTAAGACTATCTTTGGAAATCCAGGGCTAATAAACGCCGTCAGCAACTTGTTCGTTCAGGGAACCAATCAGAGGTTCCGAACTGTTCTTAAAGTTGCAGTATAAAAATACAGATAAGCACCACTACTACTTGCGTCTGCCATGAACCAATCCAACCCTGAATTTACATTTGATTAATGTAATTGAGCCGAGAAAAAAATGGGCAACCAAGAGAGACGCCTCATTCGCTCGATGGCGCTGTCTATATAATTGAAGTATCTCAACTCAACGCCAAGAGCAAGAGACCGAGCTCTCACCATCCAAGAATCTCCCTCTCCCTCCCCTCTTCTCGCGTCGTGTCCAAGAATCCCGCGGCTAGAATCTCCGGCGCCAACATGCTGTTCGCGACGGGCCGCGGGCTGCAGGGCCCGC
>LAPY01000972.1:117208-140837 GCA_000970635.1 Eragrostis tef | reverse complement strand
CGCCCGCGGGGAGGGCCGGCCACGGCGAGCTCGCCGTTGTTCGCGCTTTCTTGCGCGGCGGCATACTCGCGTGCGTGCTCGTGGATTGATGTGTGCAGCAGAGAGGAAAAGTCTTGCGCGCTCGCTCGCGAAGGATCCGATCCGATCGATTTATAGGCAAGGTCACGCGCGAAATCTGGCCGACTCGGACTCCGGAATTTTGTCGGAACGGTGGGCTTGTTTTGCAGTGGGCCTCGTTCTGCTTCGGGCCACCGCTCGATGATGTCTCGTTTTCTTTTTTTTTCCTTTTTTTTTTGAAACGACGTCACGCTTTTCATTGCTCCAGAACATGGAACAGGAATTTCACTACCTTACCTCCCCAAGGAAAAACAGTCGATAAAGTGAAACGACGTTTTAACATGCTCACACCGTCACTTTGATTGAAAGGGTTCAGTTCGGCGTACTGCCGTACAGGTTGAGATTTGTGGTGCGGCAGAAACGGTTAAGTTAGACGCGGAAGATCAAAGGCGAGCGTCCTTCTTCTAAAATTTAGAGAGATCTAAACAAATAATCTTTTCTTAAACAAAGTTTAATTACAAAACTATCTGCAGAACCTTCGGTCTAAATCGCGAGACGAATCTAATGAGGATAGTTAAGCCGTGATTAGACGATAGTTACATTAGCATTACTGTAGCATCACTGTATAATTAGTCCCATTAGATTGTCTCGCAAAAATGTACCCATCTGTAAAAAGATTTTGTCATTAGACTTTATTTAGTACTCTTAAATAATAAAATTATTTTTAATGCTAAAATTTAAAGGGGTCCAAAGTGTGACACCGAACGCGCCCAGGTTGTTCAGAGAGCTCCAAAGCCCAACGTCAGGACATGGAGGGAGTCTGAAACAAGTTCAGACTTTCAGTCGTCGAATCCAAATGCCTGGTTACTACTCTGTAATGACAGTTAGCCTAGCGATTGCAGATAGTACATAGACTCTTGATGGCGCAGGCCGCGGTAGAAGCTGAATATTCAGAGCGGCAACTGAAGTAGACGAAAACCCCTGACAAAACTTCATTCTTCGATTCAACTTTAGCGGACCACATTAACATTTTCATAACCAACCAAAAGAAGAAAATTTCTTCAGTTTTTCACCATCGGGACAAAGGTTAACCCACGTCAATTCGTTCAAGACATACCAGCGCGAAAATGTAATGAAGCGTATGCATTATCCCAAAATTCTCCTATACATGCTTCATCAACACGAAGAGAAACTAAACTATTACTGCTACTTAACGAAGCATGTTTCCTTCAGGATGCTCACTTCTTGCCGCTCTTCTTGAGGCCGGCGCCACCAAGAGGGCCCTTCTGCGCCGCCTTGGCCCTCAGCTCCTTGAGCGCCTTCTCCTCCTCTTTCTTCTTCTTCTTGTTCTCCAGATCAGTCTGCGGGCAGGAGAAACCTCAAACATGTCATAATCTGAACCTCTGATGAAAAACAAACTCCTTAACAAGATGCCAATGCGTTTCCACATCCACATTACTTATTAAGACACGTGAAAGGTGTGTGGTGTGTTTCAGATTTCCTGTAGGGATCAGGTACTACGGTTGCAAGAGCGACGGAGTGTCAGCTGCCGACATAGATCCAGAGTATGAACAACTAGATGTCAGGAATTCAGAAAATAGCTTGCATGGAGATTTGGTTGATCTGCAACCTACGTATATCAAATGTAAAGCAATGCATTGCAAATCTAGATCGTGTACTTGCGTCGACCCGTAAGGTGAACTATTACGTAGTAATAACTAGGGCAACGGCACCCGAGGTTCTCGTAGCATCAACTGCTGATTACTAGTAACTATGTACCTCGTCGTACTCCTTCTTGGGCGCCTTGGGGGCCTTGAGAGGCTTCTGCTTGCCGCCTTGCTTCGACATGGCCGCCGCTTGTGGTCGACTTGCTCTGTTTCCTTTGATCTCCCGGCGATGAAGTGCCCCTTGATGTACGGTAACGTGCGTGCTACGTACGTAAAAATATATATAGACAGAAGGGGATTGAGCCAAAGGCGAAGCCGATTATTCACCAAAAGACAAGCATTGTACGAGTTGTATCGGATCACGCACGGCATGGTAGCCTTCTAAGGTTTCTGATTCGCTGGAACTAGCTGGACTGGGCCGGATTCCAATGTCATGTAAACCAGGCCGTTTGGTTCAATGGGCCGAGCAGTTCATCGATCTGGCTGGGTTGAAAGCGTGAATCAATCCAGAAGAATTGACTGTACTTTCCATTGCCAGAGCCCAGAGCGTCAATCCAGGAAAAAAAAATGCTCCCACTTCCAACAAGGTCACTGTCATCGTTAGCTTTGCGACCCCGACGAAGAAAAACGCAGCCGAGGAAAAGCAGAGGGAAACAGGTGAAGAATCTGAGGAAGCAGGCGAGTCCAAAACCAAGCGCTCGAGCACAGCGACGAGGCAAACAGACAATGGGCGCCCGTCGTTGCCATCGCCACCCGATTGCAAATTGCAACATACCCATCTACTAACCTTATTACCAACCTCCCATCAGATGGTTCCGATGCAAGCCTTCGTGTCGCATATATATAAACGCCCAACGACGAGTTCATCCTTCATCAAACCTCACATGCGTCCTCGATCACGGCTGATCACAGTATCGCATGGTGAGCGCGTTTCGCTACATTTGTGTGCATGGGAACGTTAGTTCGTTGCAACCAAAAATTTAATTTTGCGTTGCGTACATGTGCAGGGCCTCTTGCCGCTGTTCCTCCGGGCGGTCGCGAGGCTGGCGACCCGGCCGGCGACGGCGACGGCGGCGACAGTCCTGTACCACGCCGGGGCGCTGCCGAGGGACCCCGCGTTGGAGCGGCTGGTCTGCGACGACATGCTGGACGCCGGCGGCGACGACTGCATCCTGCATTTCGTGGTCGGTGTCATGAGGACCTTGGGCTAAGCTAAGCTAACGATTGGCACGTGCCTGCACGGCCAGAGCAGTATGGTGATGAATTAGCCTTTCCCTTCTCCTTTCTTTTCTCTCTTTAGAGAATCTAACGACCTAACCACCTGATTGGCTTGTCTCAGGTCATCGCTTGTTTCTGACATAAATTACAAATCGCACGAAAAGATAACATGGGAAATTTGACCACTTTCTGTATGGGTTGGATGGATGAAAATGAAGACATGGTGGTTTCTTCGGTTGAAAATTTTAGTAGCACTACTAAGATTGATTCGGGGATCCCCCGAGAAAAAAACAAAATATAGTACCAGCAGAGATCGAATCCAGGCGAACGTGCTCAAAATTATTATGCAGCTCCGCTCAGCAGAGGCTGTCGGCGTCGGCACCGCCTGGTGCGGCAACCGTCACATGGTCTTCCTAGGAGAAACAAGTCAGGCAATGCTACCAGACAGCCTAATTTTGCTGAAGAAGATGGCATCTGCCATATGCTGAGCTCCAGACCAAAGTTTAGGTAGTACCCTTTACAGTTGGCAGTTATGGTACTCCTCATACCAGCCAGTAAAAATGGGTCCAAACCATCTGGACGGTGAATTGGAAAACCATTGTACAGTAATTACTGAAGCGGTAAAGAAGAAAAATGTTTTTTTTTTCCATTATAGCCTCATCAATGGTATCTATACACTGACAATAATTGTTCTATCGGTACAACAAACAACGACATCCTTTGGTATGGTATCCCTATGAATTATCATATCAAACTGCTCCTACAGATACTCCATCGAAGATACACTGAGAACACAAGCATGTAGACCACCGAGAAACATTGCAAGCAACTATCTCAGATGTTCTCTGACTTCATCAGATCTCAGATGTTACGGCTGAAGTTCCTCAAAGAATAGAGACCATGCTGTCATGCTGAAGACATTCTTGTCAGATGTTCTCTAACTGACTTCATCAGATCTCAGATGTTACGGCTGAAGTTCCTCAAAGAATAGAGACCATGCTGTCATGCTGAAGACATTCTTGTCAGATGTTCTCTAACTGACTTCATCAGATCTCAGATGTTACGGCTGAAGTTCCTCAAAGAATAGAGACCATGCTGTCATGCTGAAGACATTCTTGTCAGATGTTCTCTAACTGACTTCATCAGATCTCAGATGTTACGGCTGAAGTTCCTCAAAGAATAGAGACCATGCTGTCATGCTGAAGACATTCTTATCAGCTCATGCGTTCTTCAAAACTCTGATCCGCTCAGCCAGTTCGTCAAAATCAGGCAGTCTTGGGTGCACATTCCCCCTTGACATATCTGGCTGCATGGACATGGACCTAACAGGGGCCTTCGGCTTTGCCTTCGGGCTTGCAGATTCTGGAGGTAGAGATGCAGCTCGCTCAGGGCGCTGCGCTGGTGTGTCTTCTTTGTTAGAATGTTCTCTAACACCATGGGCAGGTTGATCTGCTCGAGGACGAGGGATCCGGGATTTAACTCTTTCTTTGCGCTCTTCTCTGTCCCTTTCTTTGCGCTCCTCCCTATCTAGCCCTTTCTTGCTGTAGTGCATCAGAAGCTTGTCCATCATTCTTTCTTCATCATCACGGCCTCCCTTGCGGGGATCAGCACTCCGACTTCTGTGTTTCCTGTGTGAACTATGGGCTCGTGGCAAAAGATTGCCAAAATCAATTGCAGTGTTTGCATCATCGTCCCCAGACTCATGGCCATCGTTGGCTCCATTGTAATCGCTGCCACTTGTTGAACCATTCCTCCTGCTTTTGTGTTTTCTTCGTTCACTGGGAATTCGGTGAAAAGCCCTTGCATTGTTGATGTCATCATCAGCCCCAATGCCTTCTACGGGTATCACACGACCACCATTATGGTCATAATTGCCATAGGCACCATTTGTCCTGCTCGAATGTCTTCTCCGGCCATCAGGTGTTTGGTCTGTCAGCTTAGTGTCATTAGCAATTCCATCATACGCATCACCATGGGCATGTTGTTTTGCATCCTTCGTTCTGACGGAAACAGGCCGCTCACCCCTCATGTGGCCTATTTCTACATCACCAGCATGCTTGTAACCATTTGCAGCTTGATTTATGTGCTTTTCGAATTCTGGCTTAACATAGGGTGGCCGCATATTGACTGCCTTCTCTGCCACATGCTGCCTATCTAGCATCTGCTGTCCGAAATCCCCTACATGTTTTGGTCTATCATACAAACTATTGCGATTTTCTTCAGCCAACTTCTCACCCACTGATCTGTCCGGCCATCAGGTGTTTGGTCTGTCAGCTTAGTGTCATTAGCAATTCCATCATACGCATCACCATGGGCATGTTGTTTTGCATCCTTCGTTCTGACGGAAACAGGCCGCTCACCCCTCATGTGGCCTATTTCTACATCACCAGCATGCTTGTAACCATTTGCAGCTTGATTTATGTGCTTTTCGAATTCTGGCTTAACATAGGGTGGCCGCATATTGACTGCCTTCTCTGCCACATGCTGCCTATCTAGCATCTGCTGTCCGAAATCCCCTACATGCTTTGGTCTATCATACAAACTATTGTGATTTTCTTCAGCCAATTTCTCATCCACTGATCTGATGGGCTTAGAATAAGGAGGAGCCTTGTTCGCTGTTTTGCTATTCAAGGTGCAAGTTGAATCATTTTCTTGCTTTTCTAGGCCTAAAGTTTTAAGCCCCAGGTCAGCCTGCCCCCAACTATGATCGGAGCCACCTGCAGGTTTCACTGCACCACGCTCCTGCTTCTTTATGCCATTGAGGTCTAACTCTGCATTCATTTGTCCCCTCCGATGAGGATCATCCTTTTTGTCATATTTCTTTGCTTCTTTCCGACTATTCCTTCCTTTCATGTCCAAAGGAGGCACATAATCATCCACGTTCCTCTTCTCATCAGGTTTTTCTGAGTAGTTCTTCCTTATTTTCTCACCCATCTGATCAATGCCATCAGGAACAACACGGATATCTTTTGTCTTCATCTTCGTTTCCTGCTTCTGTTCATAACCTTCAGGTGTAGCCTTATAGTTTCTTTCACGCATAGCATGCCTATCAACCTTCTGTCCATTTCGAGATGATGCTTCAACTTCCAGCCGTTTATGTGAACCCTTCTTCGCAAGATCCTGATGATAAATAAAATGTAAAATCAGATTTGAATGACTCATATATGCTTAGCAAATGATTATTTGAAAGGTGAAAAAGGGGTAAGATCACTAAAACTTTACATGTTTCTGCTGAGGCTATATGCTTAGCAAATGATTATTTGAAAGGTGAAAAAGGGGTAAGATCACTAAAACTTTACATGTTTCTGATGAGGTGCACAAGTTATCTTCCATTCCAATGCCTTGCCATCAAATGGGACAGAGAACTCTTCAGCAACACTTTTCATCACTTGCAGTTTCTCTTCATTAGTAAATGTCTGGTTCTGAAGCTTCTGAACAAACTGTCCACAGAGAGGTCAAGTTAAGTCAATGTTGGTCCAGTAGAGGAGCAAACTGAAATAAGAAAAAAAGACAGAGTTTTAAATACCTCCTGATTAACAAAAGACTCGATTGAACTCCCATATTTCTCTGTGAATATATGTCTCAGGTCACACAGCTCGGGTAAATCAGGAAATCTAGCGGCAGCAAATATTAGAGTTGACACTGCTTCCAAGGCTTCCTGAGGACATTCACTGTTAACAGACAATAGACATCACAGATTCAGTAATCCACTGAAGAAGAAAGCAAGTAATTTGTGTAATCTTAATTGAATGAAACAAGAATTATATACTATAACTGAAAGAAGACTTATACATAACTATTATCAGCACCTCACACTTCACTGGTCTAGAACAATTAAGATAATCATCTAAGGGCATGTATAATGGAGATGCTTAGAGGGATGCTTATTAAAAAAGTTTTATTTTTGCCATTAGGTACCTGTATGAGGGAAAATAATTTTTATACAGGTGATTTAGCATGGTCGTCACTCGTCAGACCTATTTATAAGCATCCTTTTGCGTTTTAGAAAATTTTCTATCTCTTTGAGCACTTATCATAAGCACCTAGCACTGTGCATTTGCCCATACTGCCAGTTTGCAATATCCCTGACTTTGAATAGCGGGCCGGGCAGTATATATGATACAAAGGGTGTGAAACGCTTAGCATACACTATATGTAGCTTAGCAATTTTCAAATCTTGTACAACCTCGGATACACTATGCAAACAGCTAAACCAGAAAACCAAACACTAAGTCGCTGATTAGTTAACTTGAGATTTCAATCGTAATTGAAGAGGCTTATGCTGATAATGCAGGCATACAGTAGAATGTCGTGCCAAGGTGAAATGAATGGGGGAATAAAGCTATAGCTAATTAGTTATGCACCACAGGAGCTATCCCTAAACAATACACGGAAACTAGCAATTCACATAGAACTGTTGTCTGTGTAAAAGTGGATGGATTACTGCATTTCCGTTTTTTTTCCCACCCTAGCAACTAGCAAGAACCTGGAGAAATGCAGCACAGTAAAAACTGGCAATGCTTAAACGACATAACAATGGCAAGCAATGCAACACATTATTGGCAGGCTCAAAATGGTGCATCAATTGTGATAGCAACAGTTACCTCATGCTTAAACGACATACCAATGGCAAGCAATGCAACACATTATTGGCAGGCTCAAAATGGTGCATCAATTGTGATAGCAACAGTTACCTCTCTTTCTGCATATTGTTCAGCTGCTTCGCTATAAATTCGCAGTACAGCTCAATCATATCATAGCAGGATGCTTGGTTCATCTCAACAATCAGCCCTTCCATCTGCAGCCCAAGAGAAGAAAACAAGACATTCAGGATTCAGGAACACATCACTACAGCCTCACATGATCCTGCATCTCATAATAGATTTCTCTGCACAAAACACTTTATTCTTTTTACTAATCAGACGCTTAGCTTGCGCCGAAATTTTCGATTTTGTCAAATTCGCACCAAACAATCCAAGTTGTCGCGTTCAGCGTGCAGATAGTACCCGTCCGAAGGCGTGCGATTCAAGCCCGTTGATGAGGAGGTCAGCGACGTCCTTCTTCAGGAACCTCACCATCGCTTGCTTCTTCCGCCGCAGCAGATCCAGACGAGTCCGGGTGCATTTGATGGCATGCTTACTGCATCAAACGATAATAAACTGAACGATTAAACAAAAAAAAAGCATAGGCCAAACAATCAAAACCAATTCCAGAATGTAGTCAAGCCAAGCAGAAAGAGAGTTTGCAATATAAGAACAACACTTGAATTCACAGACAGATCAGAAGTGGGCTTGAGCAATCCGGAATAAGAACAACTGAAGAATAAGGGACGCGACAATCAAAGCACCGAACAAATGCTGCTGCTGGCCAAGAAAAAAATTGTCTAGCGCAAATCGAAACTAGCAGAACAAACCATCGACAGAATAGGTCTCAAGCAATTCGGCTCGACTGCCAACAAAAACATGAGGAGCTGAAGCTCGCCAATAACGAATCAAAACCAAATCTACGGTAAACATTTCAGTACCATTTGTTGTAGAACTTGGAGTTGAGCAAGGCGTCAAACATCTTGCTCCTCTCCCTCCGCCGCTCCTGCGCTCGTTGCTGTTCTTCTCCACTACTCCTCCGTCTGCTTTAATTAGTGGAAGAAGAGAGGAGAAGATGGGAGACAGAGCAGGCCAAAGATGCGAGTGGTGGCGTCAAAGCATCAGAAAGAGAGGAGAAAAGGAAAGAGGAGCGAGGGGGGTTGGCCGGTGGGGATGGCTGGCTGGGTGGAGGAAGTGGAGAAGGAAGAAATCGAAATCAATGTGAGCTGTTGCTGAAGAGGAGCCAGGTGGCCCACAGAGTCTTAATTCTCTAGCAGTAGAAATCACTCAATTTCCTTTTTTTTATTATTATTGTAAGAGAAGCAGCAGTAGCAGTAACTGCTCTGATATATTAAATTGTTTATTTGCGAATTTGTGAGGGTTGTGGTGTTAAGCGTAATGCAACCTCATCAATGGTTGTGAGTAAGTGCAAGAATATCAGAAAAGAAATCCAATATTGTGCTCTCCCCAACCTCATCAATGGTTTATGACAATTATTTCTAGCAGTTTACAACTCAAAAAAGTCCTTTTGTGAATTATGATCACGACACATGCCTATATGGCAAGATAGAGGATTGACAGGATACCTTCTCCTTTTCTGGTAGTTCTGGAATTAAGGAGCGCCTTCCATTTTGCGTGATCTGTGCTCCTTTTTCTGGCTTTCTGATGAAGTAAAAACCGGAAAAGAAAACGCATTCAGCATGCATCTCGTACACTCCTGTGCACATAATTAGTGCACTCACCGGATCGTGGGGCCCAGATAAACTAAACTAAAGGTCAGCATACGAGTATGTGCGTCACCCAATGCCCGCTTCGAAGTGTACTCCTACGACTTCACATGGAATGCACGTAGCAGGTGGAGAATCTTAATCACACTGGTCGCTCTCTTAATAAGGCTGTCACCGGTAGTACTAATATACTCCTGGACAATAGTTAATTTCTTTTTTATAATACCGGCACTGCAGTCTTATCTTCACCACTCCAGCAGACGGAGACAGAGTTCTGAGTCCGACGATTAACCCTGCTCCACTGAAGAAGTACTTTTCTTTTTTGCGAATTCACTGAAGAAGTACTTAACCACTTGATCCGTCCATCAGATGGAATGGTTAACTGACACGTATCTAACGACAGCGTAATCCAACCCATTAGATGCGACCTGCAGCCATGTCGATTAGAAGTCACCCGCGTGCGGCGCACGTGAAGCGGTGTTAATGGAAGCAGGGAGTTGCATTAAGCTCTGTTTGATTGTGATCTGCAGAATGGAGTGGCTTCTGTCATACTCAAAGCAGCATCATTCAGTGTACAGTGACAAGGTTGCACAGCAAGATTGGTTGGAGGAGGTGCCGTGATATTAAGCATTGATTAGTGATGTTAGTAGAGGGAGCAATTGAGTGATCGAAAGCAAGTACTAGTATGGCTTAACCACCCTTGTTAACGAGACCCTGCAAGGACACACAGCCGGTCTAGCCAGGCAGGGGGAGTCTCCCTGCATGCACTCTGCTGCCACGCACAGCCTGCGAGCATGCAGTTTGCGAATTTTCCATGCTTCTTTTCACAGAGCGGATTATGTTTGGTCAACTGTTCCTGAAACGTCCACTGGTAGTTGGAAAACAGGTGCAGGTGTTCTCATGTTCAGAATTCGGAACAGAGCTTGTTCCCGAGCAAGGGTGAGGTGGGTTGGCTGGATTCGGAAGGCGGAGGAAGAAGCTGAGACCAACGGTCGACTCCCGAGTCCCGGCCAGAAATGATGAAAAGGACCGGGTTGAGGATGGAGAAGAGGCAAAAAGTCGTGGTCGCGCGCGTCCCGGGCGCTCTCGTCCTGGCTTTATCCGTTTCCACATCAACGACCACGTCCTTTTTTTTTTTTTCCGCCCGTCCGTGTCCCGTCTCGAGCTCGACCATACTGTGTGGCCCGCGGCCCGCCGGTGTGGATGGTTTCGTTGGTTGGCGCCGTGTGGGGGTGGTGGTGGTCGTGTCCACGGCTACTCACCGGCTTCGGAGAGGAACGGTTTCCGATCACTCAACAGCCTGCCTCTCCCGCGTGCACGATCACTCAATCACCCCGTTTCCGTTCGGACAGCCGAGTGGAGCCGGCGGATAACGTCGGATTAGGCGCCGCTCCGCAAGCTGGCTCCCCTCCTCTCCGCCTCGGAGTGGGCACACATGTCTCAACATCGGATACGAACAAACGCCATCGGCATGGCCCTGCATGTTCTTTCCTGTTCCTGCTACCTGGCGCGGCAGCTCGGAACGCTCTGGCGCCGCGCCGCTTCGACGCAATCGCACTGCTGTACTGCCAACAAAAACACGCGCGGTCAGGGAGCAGGCTGGTGTGCTGATGCGCGGGAGCGAGCGAGCGAGCGGCAGCTTTGGACAGACGGCCGTCGTCGCAGGTTGGAATGGAATATTCCAGCTCCCTCTCAGACTGTAGTTGTATGACGACTTCTTTCGCGACCCGTCGGGTTTGGATGCGTTCATTGGCGCCGTAGTCGTGCGGCCCGGCCGGGGTGCTGGTCGTGTCCTGCTCACGGGCTGGCTCCACACGGTGAATGAACGGCGAGGTGTCCGCTGCTCCAGCCTTTCTGTCGCGCGCGTGCACGATTTCGGCTCGCCGAGTGGAGCCGGTGGATATATAGCGTCAAGTTAGGCCGGCGCCGCTCCCTCCGTAGCTGGCTGGCTCACTTCTCCGCCCTTTTGGACACACAAACATGTCTCGTCACGATGAGTGATGACGGATAGGGCTCCCTGGACGCGGCGCGGCACAAGCACGCGACGGCGGGCGGCATGCATGCACGTTCCTTCTTGTTCCTGGTAATCTGGCGCTACACTACTACAGCTCAGAACGCCTCTCGCGCATTGTCCCTGAAATGCGACAATGAAGAGTCAGTGACGAGCATGAGAAACTTTAGCTCAGGATGGTTGAGTGTCTGAAGTGGAGCCAGCTAGTAACTAGAGTAGGAACGATCCCTTTCTTCAGAAACAACAGCTTATTCCAGTGCCATGCAAGATGCTCATCTGCATCTACTTGTAGCTGCATCTTCTTCGGTTTGATCGCGTGGCGACCTGGTCTCCTCGCCCCAAGTCCGTTTCGTCTCGACCACGGGAGCGGCTTTGTTGGTGGGCACGGCCAGCAGCAGAGCAGGCGCTCCTCCTCGCTCCAAAAGTCCGTTCCGTTCCGCCTCGACCATGCATGGCGGCAGGCCTGGTTGCGTTCGCGCGACGGTGTGGCGGTGCTCGGGCTCACACCGTTCTTTCGCGTGCGTGCTGAACGGAGTGGAGCACCACCCTCCTCGCTCTGGGCTGGAGCAGCGGGGGACGATGGATTAGGTGCGCGTGGAGGGATGTGACGTGGCGTGAGGCTTGCCTGGCTCAACGACGTCCGTCCATCAGGCTCGTTCACTCACGGCGCAACGCTTCGTGTCTGGCCCTCCTCTCCCATTATTCTCGTCCCACCGGAGCACGCTTACGTCCTGATCATCGCAAAAAAAAAAAAAAAAGCTTACGTCCTGACGCCGTACTACTCACCACTCCCTCCGCGGCTCAAGACCGACCCCGCCTCCTGCCGTCACGGAGCTCTCGCCACCCGGCCGCCCTGAATCGTGTCCGCCGGCGCGCGGAGCTCGCCACCCTGCCCCCGTCCCGGACCGAGCTCGCCGCTCCTTCAGCTGCCGCGCAGCTCGCCTTTCCGCCTGCCGAGTACCGTTCCCGTCACCGCAAATCTCGCTTTTTGCCTCGAGTTCGTTTTCCCCCACTCCAAGCTGTAGCCGCGGGTACAGCTTTGGTTTGATGGCCTACACTCCGGTACGAGGCCGTTTTGATGGCCTACGTACGGAACCTGTAAGGTAGAGCTTCGTCCCCGGCAATGGTTCTTCGGGGAAGCAGCGGAGGCGTTTCTTACATTTTACGTGTTACGCCTAAAGCTACATTTTGGTTGTTCGTTTTCTCACGAGCGTAATGTAGCGAAGAGTTTCGCCTAGTTAGCAAATAGGATCTTCGTAGTTTCGTCAAGTAAATATATATTTTTATAATATCTAATGTGTTTTGGCTTGTAAAACCATTCTGTGTCAAAAGGGACACTTCGGCGTCAAAGCTGCATCGTGAAACAGGACACAAATGTTTTATTGGACCAGCTAAAACAATGTGAACTAGCCTGAGCACGTAGAACCAGCTTGGCTCGCAGAGAATTGGCTGCCGTCTCCGTGCCTCTAACGTGTGAACAATAAATGACGCATGCCACAGAAAAGGTACGAAGTGGTGCGTTGGCGTTGGAGGCCATTGTGCTGCTGAACGACTATGTTCCTCTAGTGTTGATGGTGAAACGATTATCTTCCTGCGTATTGTTACCTGGAGCACGGCTTTCCCCAACTCACGATCGAATCGTGCCACTGTCGTCGTTTTTGATGCAACAGTAGTGGCACGTGTCTTTGTGCAACAACTGCAGCAGCACACGCAACCGCGCCGCGCCGGGCCGCATTCTTCACGTCCTCGTTTCTCGGCGCAACACCCCGAGCAAAGCGGGCTCACATCCTTTTTCCTTTGGTTTGACGTCTTTTGTCCCGGTTTCCTCCACACGTGTAATGCTCGCAATGGCTTCAAACTAAGCCCCAGGAGGCAACATCATTGCTCCTTGCAAAACCAACCATTTCCTGCATCGTCATTTCAAGCAGGGCCTGAACATAAACATACCGTAGCATTGCCGTTTTGTAATGTCATGCGTGCTGTGATGTGTAGTATGACACAGCCTAGTAAAAAGTCATTATTTGTGTCACCATCTTCAGACGGAAGAGCAAAACTAGGCTGGAGTAAAAAGAGGATCATATAAGAAGGCATAATACAATTAACACATTTGACGCAACAATGCCGCGCAAAAATTCTAGTCTCTTGTCGAGTTCAATTCCTCTTGACTCAAATTCTTCTCTTCATGGGTAGGCTGTTGTGCGCCAATCTCCTGCAAATTCTTCCGCTCTTTTTGACAGCTCATTTCCCATATTTTGTGGCATGGAAATGTACTACCATCTATCGGGTGATGAATAGTAATATCATTGCTCAGTGCTCACTCCAAATCCCTCATTGTTGTTATTAATGTAAATTTTGTAAGGCTGCAAACTAGTATGAACACGACAAAGAGAATCTGAGGTTCTAAACGCTGGAACGAACAGCGAACGAGATGGAAGGCAAATTGCAGCACGAGAGCCTAAGAAATCATGTGTGCAAATCAACATTAGCTGACACAAAATTCACATGCGCGGTACCGCTGAACGTTACATCAAAGATAAAACATGAATTCCATTCATATTATGTTGGGCTGTATGTAATAGGGCCCATGAGCCCATCCTATATATTATATCTGGGAACTCCGGTCGCAACGTTGGCATGTCTTGGCCGAGGAACAAGCTCTGGTTCCCGAGCAGACCATCGAATTATTCTTGTGCACACTGAGGTGGTGGGAAGCAGCGACATTGGACTTGTGGTGGCGAGCTTAGCCGGGCGTATTTCTTGTTTTGGATGGTGTGTGCCGTCGCGATCATCGAGCGCACGTAATCATGGGATATCAGCTCTCGGGTCTGGGTGTTTGCACGACAGGGGTGCAGTTCATGGCGACGTGTGTGCCCAAGCTGTGACCATGGGGCCAGGTGCGCGACGAGGATTTCCGTGGGTGCATGGGTAACTGCGCACCAGAACGCCCGACCACCCCCACCTGATCCGATTGCAGCTATCGATTGATGTACGTATCGTGGAGTGGAGGAAGATACCGGGGACGGCGACTAGGCGAAGGCACCAGACGGTGGACGGACTGATGGCAAGACCGGAAGAAAAAGGTGGAAACAAACAAGTGGTCGCGTCTGTCTTTGGCTAGATACAGAAGAACGCCGATTCTGTCACCTCGCCACTAATTCAATCACTGAATCGTCATTTATCTTTCTTTTTCTTTTTATTATCTCTCGCATGCAGGTCTAGGTTTAGCTGTAGTTCTCCCTGCCTCCCATTACATTTCTTCTTCGTTCTTGCTCCCTCCTGCAGATAAGATTCCTGATCAATTACGGCGCCGAGGCTGGTTGCAACTTGCAACAGAGGATATCACGTAGTGCGACCTGACAACAAATAGATGCGATCGCACGCTCAGATTTACCCTCGCAGCACAACCCGAACTGATTGCTACAATACGACCTTTTCGCTCAGCACATCACAAATCTCGCTGTGGTTCATGCTACTTTTCTGCTCTGGCACCGGCACACGGCACCTCCCCGGAGTTACAGGCAACGCCTGACTAGCTAGAACGCATTAATCCTGCCTTCTCACGAGCTGCAAGACGACATGAAAGATATTGACGCCGGCCGGTCGTGCTGCTTGCTTTCTGCGTTGCGCCCAGAAGAAACACTAGAGAAGCGAGCAATCAAGGCTTACACGTGAAGGCGTCTTGCACAGAATTGAAGCGGAAGATCAATCTTTCGGTTCGTTTGAAGCGTACGATCGAGAGAATTTTGTGTCAAAAGGAGTATCAATAAGGAACGTCGGCCGTATCACTACGACGAGGCCGTACGGCCTTCGATTGAAATGTCACACGTGACCGAAAAAAAGGTTTCCTGTCAACAGGCGTATTTCTTGTTTGGCTGGGGTGCGGGGGGGGGGAAGCCGTAAGTAAGCATGGCGTCGAGGATTCCGTGTGTGCATGGGCAACTGCGCCCCAGAACGCCCGACCGTGCGGGAACGCACCAGCCAGGTGGTGGAGGAACTGATCATGGCATGTCTTTTGGCTCAGGTTTCAGAGTACCAACGATGGCCCGCGGGCGGCAGGTTCCACAAGAGCAGAGGCCACATCTGTTGTTCGCCCGGCAGAGACTGACCGACGTTACACTGGAGTCAAAAAGAGAGAGGAGCCGGGCGCGCGGGGTTGGTGATGCGTGAGCGTGATTAGTGGTGGTGCACTCCTGCGCTGCTCCACCCGCGCCGTTCCGTCTCGGTCGCGGATCAGAAAAGAGCCCCCCCCCCCTCCTTACACCAAGTATAGGACATTCTCATCTCCTACGTACTACCCAGCAAGCCCAGCGACGACTTTCGCATTTTGAGTTTGACAGAGATTTGCCGCCAGCGTCGTGTCGTGTTACACCAGCTTAATTTTAGCTATTTTGGGAAATGTTTCGGGCTCCACTGCACTCTATATAGCCAGCTACTACTGAAGAACGCAAAACCTCGATCCGCGTCTAACTTCTTCCTCCCATTATTCCCGCTTCAATATGGCCACGATCGCAGCGTGCGCCATGGCCGTCCTGCTGCTGCTGGGGCCTAGTCCCGCGGCGACGAAGCAGCAGCAGGAGCCGAGCACGCCGCCTCCCTGCATCAGTCCGGCCACCTCCCGCGTTCGCGCCGCGCTCCACGAGTGGAAGCGCATCGCCATCTTCGCGTCACCGCCAACTGGGCCGGGCCCGACGTCTGGAGTCTTGTGCGAACCGCTCGGCCGCGGCCTCGTCGTAGCCGGAATCGACCTCAACCACGCCGACATCGCCGGACACCTGCCGGCGTCGCTCCCTTTGGGTCTCCCGGCGGACCTCACCATCGTGCGCCTCAGCTCCAACCGCTTCACCGGCGTCCGCCGCCTGCACCGCCTCCGCGAGCTCGACCTCAGCAACAACCTCCTCGTCGGCAAGTTCCCCGAGGGCCTCCTCCAGCTGCGCTCACTCAAGCACATCAACATCAGCGGTAACGCCTTCGACCACCAGACTGACCCGGTGGCGGATGACACGTCATCGCCCCGCGCCGGAGGCAGCCCCTCCGAGGCATGGTCGATCACCGTAAGCCGCACTACTAGCTAGCACTTCCACGGCGCCTTACCCCTTGCCAACCCGGCCGGGGACGCCTAGCTATCTAGGAGTAGCTAGCTACTAAGAGCTGTAGAAGCAAGGTCAGCTAGCTGCCCCCATCATATTGCGGTGATAGCTGATCCTCCAATTATACCTCGTAATACATATGAGAGTGTATTATAATGATGTTTATATTATATGTATGTTGGATGTAATCTTGTATGTATGCTAGTTTGTATACGGACTCGCGCGTAGTATCCAAGCCCCCTTCTACCAGCCTCTATATATGTAGTTATGTACTAGCCACCGCCCCAACACGTAATGCAATCTCATTACGGAACTTCTATATATATATATATATAAAATACAGTTGCTATTTTATTTCGGTTTTGCAGTCCTAAAAATAAAATTACGAACGCACGATTTTGGGAATATGGTGATTGTGAGCTTGTCCAGGATGTTTTGCATGCAAACAAATATTCACCTTGATGTGTGGCAGTATTATCCATGATTTTGGGAGACCTTGCTATATATTTAGTACAGTCATCTGGACTCCATAGTATCAATCACTGTATACAAAAGCTACAAGCGAGTGTATGCATATTTTTTTTTTTGCGAAGGAGTGTATGCATAATTGAAAGAGACTAAATAATTTCCAGTTGTAATTGAGAAAGAAATAGCTCAAAACAAGAATAATTTGGTGAAGGTGGAAAAGAAGAAGAAGAAGAAGAAGAAGAAGAAGAAGAAGAAGAAGAAGAAGAAGAAGAAAAGAAGAAGAAGAAGAAGAAGAAGGAAGAAGAAGAAAGTGATGTTCATCTGTCATATAATGCTGATCTCGGATCATTGCATAACAACTAATCATGCGTTTCTCTTTGCAAAGTAGAACTACACTGGCACTCAGGCAGAGCATAGATATGTGTGTTCATACTATTAGGCTGGAAGATGTTGATGGGCAGAACAGAGTAGTAGTTTTATGGATTGTTTGAATCTTACGCCTTATCCAAGAATCTTCAGCAATTATCGAAGGATGAAAAACTATTTTGAAGCACATGTCTATTAACAAGAAGCTCTGAAGATTACTAAAGAAAAGCAGAGATTAGAATGCGATTCATACAATTCTCTTCCAAGCATCTAGATCACATAATACACAATAGCTACCTCAAGAACCCTCAAGAAACCAAAATACATTTCCCTCGAGAAGCTGGGCGTTACTTCATGTGATGCGTTTTTTTATGAGTCAAATCATTCAATTTTTGTAAATGACTACCAGATGTATGGCTTTAACTTTTACAGGTTGGCACTAAGTTATTTCATGCCAAAAATGTAACAGATTTGGTTACTAGTGCCCGCAATTTTTTTGCATTATTTAAATCACCGCCTGATCTACATGGGATCAGGCTCACCACTGTTAATTAGTACTCGATTGCTCTCTATAAATATAAGTGCATATAAAGTTCCACCTAAGTTCTTCTAAAAATTGATTATTTTCTACCTCATCTGATGGGACCTTTTTCTACTCCTATCTCTCAAATTATCCATTTCCTTAAGTGACTACCAGATGTATGGCTTGAACATTTACCAGTTGGTGCTCATCTATTTCTTGCCAAAGTATGCGTATCGGTTTAGTATGGCCACAATTCGCTGGCAATATTCATATCGTACTACTATACCTGATACACATCGGACGGGTGGTACCATAAATAAGCGCATATAGTGACACCAATAGGCATTGTATTTTTCACATTTATTCTCATCATCGGCCTTACAGCCATGGCTCACACCTCAGCGGCAATATTGCTCCTCCCTCTTCTACTCATGGTGCTCTTGGCCACCGGTAAGCACACTAGAGCATTTAGCAGATCAAGTACAACAACACATCAAATATTTGAAGTATCGATAGCTTTCGCTGTTGTGTTTCGTGTATATAGGTGCTCAAACTGATGGGAGTGAACTCGCATTCCCAATATTGCGACATAAGCCCTTAACGCCGCCAACGCCGGAGGATCCCCCTAATGCGCCCTGTATGTAACGTGGCCATATGATTCATTCGTTTTCTTGCTTATTAATCCATGTAATTAATTCCTGACAAATCCTTTCTATTGAAATTGAAGGGGCAAAAGTCCCGAGTGTGATCAACATCGGAGCCTGTCAAAACGACAACGAAGGTGATGTCCATGCCGTCTGCATCAAGCAGTGCATGGACAAAGGCTACGTTGGTGGGCGTTGTGACATCCTGCTCAATGGCCTCCCTGGCCACTGCTCCTGCGTGAACTATCTTTACGGCCATGCGTAGGATAACCTAACCGACAATGTTATGTATCGGTATCTGATTATGTCGATCTATGCATGATCGGAGATAGCAATGTACTTCAGGCAGAATAATTATGATTTATTTTGACAGTGTCATCTTTGTCTCCAAAAATTGAAGTCATGATGCCTGTACATGTAAGTCATATGTTTCTCTTTGCGAATAAAACTACACTGGCACTCAGACCGAGTATAGATATATGTGTTTATCTCCATTAGGCTGGAAGATGTAGAATAGAGCAGTATAGTTTATGGATTGTTTGAATCTTACACCTTATCCCAGAATCTTCAGCAATTATCGGAGGATGAAAAACTATTTTGAAGCACATGTCTACTAACAAGAAGCTCTGAAGATAACTAAAGAAAAGCAGAGATTGGAATGTGATTCGTACCTTCTCTTCCAAGCATCTAGATCGCATAATACAATAACTCAAGAACCCTCAAGAAACCAAAATACATCCCCCTCGAAAAACTGGGCGTTACTTCATGTGATGCGTTTTTTTATGCGTCAAATCATTCATTTTTTTGTAAATGACTACCAGATGTTTAGCTTAAACTTTTACAGGTTGGCACTAATTTATTTCCTGCCAAAAGTGTAACATATTTGGTTACTAGTGCCCACAATTTGAATCACCGCCTGATCTACATTGGACCAGGGTCACCGCTGTTAATTAGTACTCGATTGCTCTCTATAATACATTAGTGCATATAAAGTTCCACCTAAGTTCCTCTAAGTATTATAGGAAATTGATTATTTTCTACCGTCAAATCATTCAATTTTTGTAAATGACTACCAGATGTTTAGCTTAAACTTTGACGGGTTGGCACTAATTTATTCCCTGCAAAAAGTGTAACATATTTGGTTACTAGTGCCCACAATTTGTTTGCATTATTTAAATCACTGCTCGATCTACATCGAACCAGGGTCACCGCTGTTAATTACTACTCGATTGCTCTCTATAATATATAAGTGCAAATAAAGTTCCACCTAAGTTCCTCTAAGTATTATAAGAAATTGATTATTTTCTACCTCATCTGATGGGATCTTTTTCTATCTCTCAAATTATCCATTTCCTTAAGTGACTACCAGATGTATGGATTTAACATTTACAAGTTGGTGCTACTATTTCTTGCCAAAGTATTCGTGTCGGGTTAGTATGGCCACAATTTACAGGCAATATTCGTACTACTACCTGATACACATCGGACAGGTGGTACTTATAAATAAGCACATATAGTGACACCAATAGGCATTGCATTTTTCACATTTATTCTCATCATCGACCTTGCAGCCATGGCTCACACCTCAGCGGCAACATTGTTCCTCCCTCTTCTACTCATGGTGCTCATCTTGGCCACCGGTAAGCACACTACAGAATTTAGCTGACCGATCAAGTACATCAACCCATCAAATTACTTAAAGTATGGATAACTTCCACTGTTGTGTTCCGTGTATACAGGTGCTCAAACTGATGGGAGTGAATTCGCAATCCCAATATTGCGACATAAGCCCCTAACGCCGCCAACGCCGGAGGTTGCCCTCATGCGCCCTGTACTCCTAGCACTGTACTCCTAGCTCAGGTAAAACCTAAATTAGTGAGGCAGGCTCATGTAACATGGCCATATGATTCATTTGTTTTCTCGCTTATTAATCCATGTAATTTATTCCCGACAAATCCTTTCCATTTTTTTAAACACCTGGAGGGCAAAGACACTACAGCAAGTAACATATTAATAATATGGGGTCCAGAGGTTCATACATGAAAAGAAAAACTAATCTTAGAGAAAAGGAAAACATTCTGAAAGTAAAAGCCAAAGAAACTAAAACTAGGTCCATGACGCAATCTAGTTTTTCAGGTTGTTCAGCAGATCAAGTACAACAACACATCAAATATTTGAAGTATCGATAGCTTTCGCTGTTGTGTTTCGTGTATATAGGTGCTCAAACTGATGGGAGTGAACTCGCATTCCCAATATTGCGACATAAGCCCTTAACGCCGCCAACGCCGGAGGATCCCCCTAATGCGCCCTGTATGTAACGTGGCCATATGATTCATTCGTTTTCTTGCTTATTAATCCATGTAATTAATTCCTGACAAATCCTTTCTATTGAAATTGAAGGGGCAAAAGTCCCCAATGTGATCAACATCGGAGCCTGTCAAAACGACAAAGAAGGTGATGTCCATGCTGTCTGCATCAAGCAGTGCATGGACAAAGGCTACGCTGGTGGGCGTTGTGACATCCTGCTCAATGGACCCCCTGGCCACTGCTCCTGCATGAAGTATATTTACGGCCATGCGTAGGATAACCCAACCAACGATGTTATGTATCGGTATCTGATAATATCGATCTATGCATGATCGGAGATAGTAATGTACTTCAGGCAGAATAATTATGATTTATTTTGACAATGTCATCTTTCTCTCCAAAAATTGAATGGGGTTGCATGGAATATACTAACTCAATCAAGATGAGATGACATTGTCCATGTTAGTATATTCCATGCAACCCCATCTGCTCTCTTTGCTGTTGCGAGGAGGAAACCGATGATCATTTGCTCATTCAATGCAATTTCACAGTAGTTTGGCGCGCGGTGGCGTCATCCTGACAGCTCAGCCCCTCGTTTCATTATGTGAATTCAAATGGGATCACTCAAAGGTTCACTTCCATCACGGCCCCCTGCTGCAAAGTGCAAAAGGAGATGGCTGGGGCTGGCATTCTCTTCACCTTCTGGTGGCAGGTTTGTAAGGAAAAACGCGAACAATTTTTTCAGTAAGACAGTCAAATAGCTGAGATGACAGTTTCAGAGGCTAGACTCCTAGGCAGTTCAAGTGTCTTTGCTAAGTATCCTTTCATCGGTTTTTTGCGGGCTCCTGGCTCTGTTTTTCTTACTGCTTGTAAAATCTAGATCATGTAATACCTAGGATGTAACCTGCTCCTTTTCTACCTTAATGAGAGGCAGCACTCCTTTAAGAAAAAATAGTTTCTACCAGATTCTGCACCCAGTCCTTTGTTGTCATCAAATAAAATGTACAGAGCTCATGTTGGAACGGGAGTTGCGGATGCATGTCCACAATGATCCCAATCACTTATATGGCATAGATACATATTCTTCAAGCATACATATGCCTCCTGCTGTGATTAGTTAAGTCATGAAACTAGCAAAGCAATGCAGCTATAACGTAAATGGCAGAGAAATAAAAAGGCAAAAGGCAATAAAGTTATCCATATTTAATAAGGAGATACAGTTTCTCTATATTGTTCAGGTCTGCACTCAGTCCGTCTCCTACCATGATAGGTTGTCCTCCTTGCTGGCTTATATAACAGTTTGCCAACGGTGAGTTTGGCAAATACTTCAGCAAGCAAATACTACTGCTCCTAAAGTTTCAGTGGGGGAGCCCTGTTTCCCCTGCTTCAGCTTGTGGAGTGAGCCATGGATGGCCTCTGAAACTGGCCACCTGCACAGTCAAATACCTGCACCCGTCAACTGGTTCACGACGTTGCCCGTAGATGGCCTCTGGCCTGCCTCCTTGGAGGTACACCGGAGAGCTACTGACAGGACTTTGCGCAGCTCCTCCATCTTGTCCGCGCCGTTGACTTCCTCCACGAGACTTGGGTCGCAGAGCGCCTCGATTCGGCTGGTGCTATCAAGCACGGATGACGCCCAGCTCACGATGTCCATGTCGACGCGGAATGAGGGATCCACCGCCCTCTTTCCGGTGAGTATCTCAAGAAGTACAACACCGTAGCTGTAGACATCGGGCGCGGTGCTTCTCCCAGTGGTTTGCGTCAATTCTGCACGATAGAGGCAGAGCAAAGCCATGAGATACTCACAAAACTACTAGCATTGTGTGTTTCGCTAAGCCCATGTCTTAACAGAAGAAAAGAAACATGTCAAATTATTACCTGGAGCCATGTATCCGTGGGTTCCAACAACTCTTGTCCATCTTGTTGAGCTCCCAAGCTTGTTGGCAATGCCGAAGTCGGATAAATGGGGCTCAAACGCTGAGTCTAGGAGAATATTGCTCGACGTTATGTCCCCGTGAATGACCGCCGGGTTGCAGTCATTGTGCAAGTAAGCAACTGCATGTGCTAGGCCTTTAAAAACCTTTGATCTTAAGCCCCAGCCCAGCATACTCGAGCCTTCCTTCCCGTGCAACGCCTCCCCCAAGGTGCCCCTCTCCAAGTAGTTATAGAGGAGATAACTGTACTCACCTATCGTGCAAAAGCCAATGAGCTTGACAATGTTCCTGTGGCGAACAAGCGTCAGGGTCTGAACCTCATTCTCAAATGCTCTCTTCTTGTGTCCACCCCCTGCCCCGGCTACGTGGATGCGTTTCACGGCCAGGACCAAGCCACCAGAGAGCAGCTGGGCCCTGTAAACAGAGCTAGACCCGCCTCTACCAATGCAGCAAGAGTCGTTGAAATGTTGTGTTGCGTTCACGACTGCATGGAAACTGAACCTCAACCTAGCACCTTGTTCCAAGACAACGAACTCTGGGTTTCCCTCCCTTCTTCGGCATGCAACGAGGAGGCATACTGCGATTGCAGCAAGAAGTAGCACCGCTCCCACAACTGACGACACTATGATCAAGCTTCTCTTGTGACGCCGAAGCCATGTGGAAGAGGGATGACTGGAACTGCTGTTGCAAGGCGGTAGGCCTGGTGAATTGCCACAGAGGCCCATGTTTCCGATGTACAACTCAACCGAAGTGTTTGGGAAAGACGGAACCTCTCCAGTGAGGTCATTGTATGAAAAGTCGGCCACCTCCAAACTTATCATTTGAGAAAGCCCAGCTGGGATCATCCCAGTGAGCTCGTTGTGTGACAAATTAAGCTTCTGCACGTTTACCAGCTTCATAAGATCAGAGGGGATACGTCCAGATAGTGCTGTTAGAGTCAAGATTGAACTAGCTGAATTGATTCCTCCAACCCTAGATGGGTGGGTATATATATCCAACACACATGGGCCTCTGTATGGGCCAAACACACTCCAACA
>LAPY01000972.1:64117-76502 GCA_000970635.1 Eragrostis tef | reverse complement strand
ACGGTGCAGAACCTGCTCTTCTCCGAGTGCCGCCTCGCCATCAACGACCTCCCCAACCAGCTCTACGACGTCGCCTGGGACGTCATCCTCGTCGACGGCCCCCGCGGGTACGTACGTGTTGCCAACAACGCGACAAAACTCGTTCATCGCGTCGTAGATTGCTTCTTTTCTTGAAGTAGTGATTGATCAAGCAGTTGACACAAAGCTGATGACGATGATGTGATGTGAAGGTTCACGGAGGGTTCGCCGGGGCGGATGGCGGCGATCTACTCGGCGGCGGTGATGGCGCGGACCAAAGGCGTGGAGACGGAGGTGCTGGTGCACGACTTCGAGCGGGAGGTGGAGCGCTAGGCCACTTCCTCGTGCGCGGCGCCCCCGCCGCCAACCGGGACCAGTTCTGCGGACCGCCCTCCAAGAAGGCTAACTAATAATAATAAAGCTAGCTATTCTTTTCCCGTTTAGTTTCGTGCTCTCCCTTTTTGGTGGTGATCGGAAGAAGAAATGTCGATGCACGCGACATCTGTACGATTTAATTCTGGAGTAATCTTCATGGCCCAGATTGAACAGAGGGGTGAATATAATTGGAGAGGAGAAATGCAAATGGGGGATAGAACTCCTACATAACATCAAGCATGGAGAGAGACGATTGAATCGAGGTGAAGCAACCAGCGACCGTGGAAGTGATACATCGTGCTTCCTTTTTTTTTTCATCAGTGCAAGTGACTCCACATATTCTTTTGAAACAAATACCTGCTCACATATACATGGGTCCGAATGAACCATCAGAATTTTGTAATGATTTCCCTATCAATCGAATTGTCCACACGATATACATTGTTCCTACGCCATTTCTTCTGAAATTTCAACCCATTAAATCTCTTAAGTCATTTAACCAACATTCAATCTCAACGTCTTGTGGACATTCATAAAGACATGCGTGGGAGTGTCCCAGCGTATGTTAATAATGTCGCGTTTTGAAAAAATAATTGAGCTGCTAGTTCATGTGGTCACTTAAACATGTGCAAAACTTATCTTTCTTCTTCTTCCTCTGGTTTTCCCACCATTTTTTCCCCCAAGGAACACAAGTGCCAACTGTTCTCGTTTCTGCTCGTCCCCACTCCCCAGGGAAACAGGCGGTCACGCGCGGCACAAGCCAACAAGCGGCCCGGTCTTTGGGCCTTTGACTAGCGCCAGCCCACTTCCCGGTCTCGGGCCTCAAAGACGCGACCCGGCCCCCGAGACAAACGGCGCTTTTTTCCAGCCGCCGCAGTGAGAGGACTCGCTCGCTCCCTCCGTCGCCGGCGCTCGCCTCGCTCTCCTCCGGCCACCTCTGCGGCGACCAGCAAGGCGGCGGCACGATGCTGCGCCTCTCCCGACTCCTCCCCACGGCCTCCAGGTGATCCTCGACCATTAGCCCTAACCCTACCGCCCCCCATCTCCCTCTCGAAGCAGCCCCTTGCCCGCCGCCGCTGCGGTTCCATTCGTCTATCCGTGCGGGCGATTTTTGGTTCTCTCGGCGCCAATCGGATCCTTGAGCGGGACCGCACGCGCGTGTTGTTATGTTGTAGCCGTAGTGGCTGGGGTTTATCGAGGGTTTAGCGGTAGGGTTTATCATGTGTAGCTGTGCTGTTGTCTTTCGCTTCGCTTTCACAGATGATGCGGTACATGCAGATTTCGCTGGGGAAAATGAGGGTTTTCGGCGCTTGGCCTCTTGCTGTGACGCATTTGTGTATGCCAAGTGTTGAAATGAAACATTGGGGGTTATGGTTATGTCATAACATCTGATTGTGATTACTTTTGAGGTGCTTAGATTAGACACATTCTCCACTATTACACTGTGTATGTCGGCCTGCGTGAAGTTCTATTGTTCTGTTTAGTTCATGTGCCTGATTCACGGAGCGCAGAGTTCTGCTAAATTTAGTTGGTGAAATCATTAAATGCAGAACTCCGGTTCATCTACCTAAATTATGTGCCTCTTCAGTGTCTATATGTATAATTAGCAAGACCATGAAGGTCAAATTTAATTCTGTCTTGAACTTACTGTGGAGCAGCCTTAATGAGAGAAAAATGCTTCATAGAATCAGCAATTCATTTGCAGATGATATATTCTATCTTCCTAATTATGTTTATCCAGTATCAATGTATGGGGGTTGGTGATTGACATCATTTGAAGCTCGTTATACTTTTTCATTTATCCTTGAAATGCCATATTCAGGTTAATCTTTTTTCTGTGATATGATTCTCCAGCATTTTTTTACAAGCTGGATTTAGTTCAATATCCTATACTACTATTGGATTCACTCTTTGGACTGCTCAAGTGGTAGTAACTTTATCGCCATTAACAGGAGAGGTATTGAGCTAAAGGATGCTCTCTGGAGTGGTTCGTTGACATTCCAACATGCTGTTTCAACTTCTGCGGCAAGTCTTGATGGTGAAGCCTTTGTCACTAGTAGTTCTTACTTAGCGTCTGTGTGCTTTGGGTGCTAATTTTTATCAATCTTCTTTTCTTTGCATGCTACGTTAATTGATTAATCCTTGTGAGCAGAGAACTCATCAGGTAGAAAGTTCGCCAGTTACACTGTGTTCAAGGGGAAGGCTGCACTTTCTGTACATCCTATACTACCAAGTTTCAGCAAGCTTGAAGTATGTTTCCTTTTGTTTGTTTTTTTTATTTATTTCTGGCATATGTTGTCCTTTATCCATGACATAGTCTTTTGTTTCATCAGTCTGGAGGATCTCGAGTTAGCAGGAATGGATCAGTAATGTTGACATTCTTTCCTGCTACTGGACAAAGGAAGTATGACTATACAAAGAAACAGGTAACAATATTTCCTATGTATGTAGTATTTCCTAGTGACGGATACTACCCACATGAAGAACAATTACTACTTATGTGAATCACATGTACCGTCAAATTCATGACCTTGGAACATCTATTGTGCAGCTCTTCGCTCTGTCAGCTACTGAAGTTGGAAGCTTGATAAGTCTTGGGCCTGCTGAATCCTGTGAATTTTTCCATGATCCATCCATGAAATCAAGGTTTGTTATTTTGTTGTTCGAATTGAAAAGTCAGATAAATAACTCATCTCTTTGCGTTTTGCACTATTGGCCTTCTGAGTCCAGCCATTTTGTATATGTAGCCATGAAGGACAGGTGAAAAAATCTCTGTCACTTACTCCGCTTGGCAATGACAGTGGATACTTCGTTAATCTAAGTAAGTGACACATTATGTGTTTCAACCAACCCATTTTCATGACTACCAGTGTATATATATAGGTGAAGAGCAGCGTTGTTAACAGACAATCTTTAGCCAACGGTGTCTGAGATGCTTACTTGAACTATTGAGTCACTGCCAGTTGATTAAATTTTGTCTGTTGCGTTAAGTTGGGGTTTTAGGGTTTTGCCTACCTTATCTCTTGAAAGCAGGTGTCTGATATGCAAAGGGAAGCATCTTTCTCAGGACGTTGGTCATCACACTCTTGTTTTATTTCCCCCTTTACACTGTGCAAGCCCTGGTAAAACTTTAGGCTGAACAGCTCTAATAGGAGTTGAATCACAAATTTTTTGCAGCCGTCCTGAACAACTTGCAGAAGACAACAGATCGCCTTTCAGTTCCTATCACAAAAGCAGAGTTTGCAGTGCTGCGCACGGCATTGAGTGTAAGTTCTCGTATTTCCATTTGAGATGTATCACTGTTATCTGACTGAGTCGTGCCATTAGATAGCTAAAAATATATTTGTTTTTCACATCGGTGAAGTTCATTGAAAACGAAATATGCATGTCTGTGACAGATTTGCCTTATGTTCAGGCAACAAAAGCCTTTTAGTTTCAGATGCCTATCTTCAGGCATATGCAATTCTCAAAGCTTGAAAATTGAAAGGCTACAATTGTCCTTTTTGTATTTTGATGCACCTTGTATTCGTGCAGTTTGCTCTGCCACACATTATGGGCTGGGATCAGGTCTTAACTAATCATCATCCAGCTCCCCAAGCTAGCAAGCCCAGGGTGGAGCGTCCACACCCGGATTCTGAATGGGAAAGGTGAAGCTTCCTAGCACTAGATGATGGAGGATTTGGAGCGTCACTACGAAGTTGGTGCTGCACAGTATGGAAAATTTGGGTGCTTGAACTGTGCTTTGTTCCTGATCAAAATCACAACAGTCTGTATTAGGTTTAATGTTACTGAATATTGGAGGCCAGACGAAGTACCATGAACCATTGTGTGCGCTTAGTGCATGTAAAACCTAAGTACCTAACTATTCCTGCTAAATGCAAATTTCTAGTCGAGTTGGCTGTTATTGCATCTGCAATCGAACAGTAACTTATGTTCGCTTGCAAGCAGACGAACATTATCTGAATATCTGTTTGCATTTGCACACTGAGGAGTTCGGCCATGAACTGTGATGTCATTACGAAATACACAAACATTTTGTGGCCCACGACGCCACCAAATGCAAAAACAGACGTCACGAGCGTCGCGTAAATCGCTAAGACCGTATGATTCCGTAGGGCTGTAGCTACTGCTTATTTTTTTTTAAGCCTCTTTTACTGGGTACAGCTGTAGTATCTGTTCATATGCATACGCACTCACTCACAGCTCAACGCACACCAACACACACCCACGCAGCTACTGCTTATTTGACTGCACTGGAATGTCATTATTGTTTTACACAGTACGGTGCAAAAAGCAGCCGTTCCACAGAATGTAGCATATTACTTGTACAAAACACTATACACAGGCCACAAACGGTGCTTCCACATACTTTCTAAGCTACACATACTATAGAGATGCAACGCGTATCTACCGAACTACCAAAGAATACTTGCAACTGAAAACCTCCAAGTAGACGTCCACGCAAAAATTCATAAAGAACCATGTAAGGGTGGTAAATAAGCTTATACGATCCAGCAGAGCGGAAGCTGGTATAAAAGCTTACAATCCAGCAGAAACCAATCCGTGCAATGTGATGATCCCACACACGACATTGTTGTCGTCGACAACAGGCAAGAACTGCACGGGTGAAGGAGGTGATTCCATCTTCTCCATAGCTTCAACTGCCATTGCCTCTGCAGTGATTGTCCTTGGATTCCTGAAAGATACCAAAAGCACATTTATTGCACCTAAACTGCTAAACATGTAGAATCAGGATTGAACATTCCTTTTTCAAATAGTCCTGTGCAGGTTCATAAAAATTAAGGAGACAACAAATATAAGCAGGTTAATATGATCCACACCATATCAACTTAAATACTCTTCTAAAAAGGTTTGAAGGATCTGCCAGAATCCAATTTCATAATAAGATGAATTTCACTTGTAGAATAACAGCATTAAAATTGGTGTCAGGGGAAAACAATGTTGGAAAGAAAATAAATATAGAGTTTATTTTAAAAGCACCATATTGTGTCAAACTAAAAGATATGGAGAACAGCGTAATCATAACAGCAACAAACTAGCCAATCCTTACTATCAACTGACAGCACTAACTTGGAGTCAGGGGCAAACAATGTTGAAAAGATTGCAAACAGAGAGTTTATTTTAAAAGCACCAAATTGTGTCAAACTAAAAGATATGGAGAACAGCGTAATCATAACATCAACAAACTAGCCAATCCTTACTATCAACTGACAGCACTAACTTGGAGTGCTTTGTTCCTGATCAAAATCATAACAGTCTGTATTAGGTTTAATGTTACTGAATATTGGAGGCCAGACGAAGTACCATGAACCATTGTGTGCGCTTAGTGCATGTAAAACCTAAGTACCTAACTATTCCTGCTAAATGCAAATTTCTAGTCGAGTTGGCTGTTATTGCATCTGCAATCGAACAGTAACTTATGTTCGCTTGCAAGCAGACGAACATTATCTGAATATCTGTTTGCATTTGCACACTGAGGAGTTCGGCCATGAACTGTGATGTCATTACGAAATACACAAACATTTTGTGGCCCACGACGCCACCAAATGCAAAAACACAGACGTCACGAGAGTCGCGTAAATCGCTAAGACCGTATGATTCCGTAGGGCTGTAGCTACTGCTTATTTTTTTTTAAGCCTCTTTTACTGGGTACAGCTGTAGTATCTGTTCATATGCATACGCACTCACTCACAGCTCAACGCACACCAACACACACCCACGCAGCTACTGCTTATTTGACTGCACTGGAATGTCATTATTGTTTTACACAGTACGGTGCAAAAAGCAGCCGTTCCACAGAATGTAGCATATTACTTGTACAAAACACTATACACAGGCCACAAACGGTGCTTCCACATACTTTCTAAGCTACACATACTATAGAGATGCAACGCGTATCTACCGAACTACCAAAGAATACTTGCAACTGAAAACCTCCAAGTAGACGTCCACGCAAAAATTCATAAAGAACCATGTAAGGGTGGTAAATAAGCTTATACGATCCAGCAGAGCGGAAGCTGGTATAAAAGCTTACAATCCAGCAGAAACCAATCCGTGCAATGTGATGATCCCACACACGACATTGTTGTCGTCGACAACAGGCAAGAACTGCACGGGTGAAGGAGGTGATTCCATCTTCTCCATAGCTTCAACTGCCATTGCCTCTGCAGTGATTGTCCTTGGATTCCTGAAAGATACCAAAAGCACATTTATTGCACCTAAACTGCTAAACATGTAGAATCAGGATTGAACATTCCTTTTTCAAATAGTCCTGTGCAGGTTCATAAAAATTAAGGAGACAACAAATATAAGCAGGTTAATATGATCCACACCATATCAACTTAAATACTCTTCTAAAAAGGTTTGAAGGATCTGCCAGAATCCAATTTCATAATAAGATGAATTTCACTTGTAGAATAACAGCATTAAAATTGGTGTCAGGGGAAAACAATGTTGGAAAGAAAATAAATATAGAGTTTATTTTAAAAGCACCATATTGTGTCAAACTAAAAGATATGGAGAACAGCGTAATCATAACAGCAACAAACTAGCCAATCCTTACTATCAACTGACAGCACTAACTTGGAGTCAGGGGCAAACAATGTTGAAAAGATTGCAAACAGAGAGTTTATTTTAAAAGCACCAAATTGTGTCAAACTAAAAGATATGGAGAACAGCGTAATCATAACATCAACAAACTAGCCAATCCTTACTATCAACTGACAGCACTAACTTGGAGTCAGGGGCAAACAATGTTGAAAAGATTGCAAACAGAGAGTTTATTTTAAAAGCACCAAATTGTGTCAAACTAAAAGATATGGAGAACAGCGTAATCATAACATCAACAAACTAGCCAATCCTTACTATCAACTGACAGCACTAACTTGGAGTCAGGGGCAAACAATGTTGAAAAGATTGCAAACAGAGAGTTTATTTTAAAAGCACCAAATTGTGTCAAACTAAAAGATATGGAGAACAGCGTAATCATAACAGCAACAAACTAGCCAATCCTTACTATCAACTGACAGCACTAAACTTGGTGTCAGGGGAAAACAAAGTTGAAAAGACTGCAAACAGAGTTTATTTTAAAAGCACCAAATTGTGTCAAACTAAAAGATATGGAGAACAGCGTAATCATAACAGCAACAAACTAGCCAATCCTTACTATCAACTGACAGCACTAAACTTGGTGTCAGGGGAAAACAAAGTTGAAAAGACTGCAAACAGAGTTTATTTTAAAAGCACCAAATTGTGTCAAACTAAAAGATATGGAGAACAGCGTAATCATAACAGCAACAAACTAGCCAATCCTTACTATCAACTGACAGCACTAAACTTGGTGTCAGGGGAAAACAAAGTTGAAAAGACTGCAAACAGAGTTTATTTTAAAAGCACCAAATTGTGTCAAACTAAAAGATATGGAGAACAGCGTAATCATAACAGCAACAAACTAGCCAATCCTTACTATCAACTGACAGCACTAAACTTGGTGTCAGGGGAAAACAAAGTTGAAAAGACTGCAAACAGAGTTTATTTTAAAAGCACCAAATTGTGTCAAACTAAAAGATATGGAGAACAGCGTAATCATAACAGCAACAAACTAGCCAATCCTTACTATCAACTGACAGCACTAAACTTGGTGTCAGGGGAAAACAAAGTTGAAAAGACTGCAAACAGAGTTTATTTTAAAAGCACCAAATTGTGTCAAACTAAAAGATATGGAGAACAGCGTAATCATAACAGCAACAAACTAGCCAATCCTTACTATCAACTGACAGCACTAAACTTGGTGTCAGGGGAAAACAAAGTTGAAAAGACTGCAAACAGAGTTTATTTTAAAAGCACCAAATTGTGTCAAACTAAAAGATATGGAGAACAGCGTAATCATAACAGCAACAAACTAGCCAATCCTTACTATCAACTGACAGCACTAAACTTGGTGTCAGGGGAAAACAAAGTTGAAAAGACTGCAAACAGAGTTTATTTTAAAAGCACCAAATTGTGTCAAACTAAAAGATATGGAGAACAGCGTAATCATAACAGCAACAAACTAGCCAATCCTTACTATCAACTGACAGCACTAAACTTGGTGTCAGGGGAAAACAAAGTTGAAAAGACTGCAAACAGAGTTTATTTTAAAAGCACCAAATTGTGTCAAACTAAAAGATATGGAGAACAGCGTAATCATAACAGCAACAAACTAGCCAATCCTTACTATCAACTGACAGCACTAAACTTGGTGTCAGGGGAAAACAAAGTTGAAAAGACTGCAAACAGAGTTTATTTTAAAAGCACCAAATTGTGTCAAACTAAAAGATATGGAGAACAGCGTAATCATAACAGCAACAAACTAGCCAATCCTTACTATCAACTGACAGCACTAAACTTGGTGTCAGGGGAAAACAAAGTTGAAAAGACTGCAAACAGAGTTTATTTTAAAAGCACCAAATTGTGTCAAACTAAAAGATATGGAGAACAGCGTAATCATAACAGCAACAAACTAGCCAATCGCTTTGTTCCTGATCAAAATCATAACAGTCTGTATTAGGTTTAATGTTACTGAATATTGGAGGCCAGACGAAGTACCATGAACCATTGTGTGCGCTTAGTGCATGTAAAACCTAAGTACCTAACTATTCCTGCTAAATGCAAATTTCTAGTCGAGTTGGCTGTTATTGCATCTGCAATCGAACAGTAACTTATGTTCGCTTGCAAGCAGACGAACATTATCTGAATATCTGTTTGCATTTGCACACTGAGGAGTTCGGCCATGAACTGTGATGTCATTACGAAATACACAAACATTTTGTGGCCCACGACGCCACCAAATGCAAAAACACAGACGTCACGAGAGTCGCGTAAATCGCTAAGACCGTATGATTCCGTAGGGCTGTAGCTACTGCTTATTTTTTTTTAAGCCTCTTTTACTGGGTACAGCTGTAGTATCTGTTCATATGCATACGCACTCACTCACAGCTCAACGCACACCAACACACACCCACGCAGCTACTGCTTATTTGACTGCACTGGAATGTCATTATTGTTTTACACAGTACGGTGCAAAAAGCAGCCGTTCCACAGAATGTAGCATATTACTTGTACAAAACACTATACACAGGCCACAAACGGTGCTTCCACATACTTTCTAAGCTACACATACTATAGAGATGCAACGCGTATCTACCGAACTACCAAAGAATACTTGCAACTGAAAACCTCCAAGTAGACGTCCACGCAAAAATTCATAAAGAACCATGTAAGGGTGGTAAATAAGCTTATACGATCCAGCAGAGCGGAAGCTGGTATAAAAGCTTACAATCCAGCAGAAACCAATCCGTGCAATGTGATGATCCCACACACGACATTGTTGTCGTCGACAACAGGCAAGAACTGCACGGGTGAAGGAGGTGATTCCATCTTCTCCATAGCTTCAACTGCCATTGCCTCTGCAGTGATTGTCCTTGGATTCCTGAAAGATACCAAAAGCACATTTATTGCACCTAAACTGCTAAACATGTAGAATCAGGATTGAACATTCCTTTTTCAAATAGTCCTGTGCAGGTTCATAAAAATTAAGGAGACAACAAATATAAGCAGGTTAATATGATCCACACCATATCAACTTAAATACTCTTCTAAAAAGGTTTGAAGGATCTGCCAGAATCCAATTTCATAATAAGATGAATTTCACTTGTAGAATAACAGCATTAAAATTGGTGTCAGGGGAAAACAATGTTGGAAAGAAAATAAATATAGAGTTTATTTTAAAAGCACCATATTGTGTCAAACTAAAAGATATGGAGAACAGCGTAATCATAACAGCAACAAACTAGCCAATCCTTACTATCAACTGACAGCACTAACTTGGAGTCAGGGGCAAACAATGTTGAAAAGATTGCAAACAGAGAGTTTATTTTAAAAGCACCAAATTGTGTCAAACTAAAAGATATGGAGAACAGCGTAATCATAACATCAACAAACTAGCCAATCCTTACTATCAACTGAATCACCATATTTGATAGGGAATGCAACAATGATACTGCACTTGGTCTCTTGCTAATGCTGGAAATGGTGGAGAACGAACACAGAAGAGTTTGTGTGCGTTTTATTTTCACATGAGTTTCACATATGTGATGGTTGGTTGGGAGGGCACGGAAAATGACTCTAGAATCTTTCTGGAGACAATCACCGAACCGGAAAATTTTCAACAGCACATAATATGGTCATATAGTACAGGATGAGGAGACACTCCTATTCTCATGATTATTCTCCATTTCTAAAGTGTCATGACCTGATTTGTCATTTCACAGAGCGTTGTAACTGGCTAATTCTTATTAGATGGATAGTCCAGAAAACACAAAGACTTTCAAATGTAGCCATACATATTGAATAGAACACATCTAGCTGGCAGGAAAATCAGCAGCCTGGTATACAACAAACCAAGGGAATGAATTAGTCTGGTGCCAGGGTTCTCAACCCAGGATGTGCTAAAAGAAGCCACCATCTACACAGAATACACACCTCACTGTTGCCAAAAAGGGAAAAGGATCCATTCAGTTGTAGTAAAACATAGCAAGTAACTATTGACAAACCTGTTGCACATTTCTCCAACTGTGAGATTAAAAATAGCAGGCCCGCTAGCCTTGAGCGTACGCCTGAGATCACCATCGGTGAAGGTCCCGATCAAATGATACTCATCATCAACCACCAGTAAACACCCACAACCTTTACTAGTGAGCTCAGTGAGTTGGTCCATTATCATATCTCCCTCCTTGCATAGAGGAAGCTCATTCTGTTTCTTCATAACATCCTTAACCTGCAGGTGTGTTTTTTAACAATAACCCATACAAAAAGAAAATGTTAGGCACGCTGATTCAACTATTATACTGATGGAATCTAGGCTGGTTTCCACATTCTGTTGCTTCTATTTCCCCCCAGTTTGCACAGGAACAAAGCATTCATTCAAATGTGTCATGCCATGCATGTCATTGCAGCTGATCGTCGAGAGCCACAGAAATTGAAAACAATGGACATAAATGATAAAGGCACCAGTTAAGTGTTAGTATTTTTCTTCCATTGTTAAAATGGCGCATCTGTAAGGTCCCCCATATGAGAGAGACAATGACTGGTAGCCATAAGCAGAAACACATTTTTGGATGCATTTTGACAATAATGCACACAAATGATGGGGCACGTTTCTGTACCTTTTCTTGCAACAATGAAAATGACTGTGAACATGGCATATTCATAAGGTCCCCTCTTATGAATAAGGCTGTGATAGGTAACCATTACCATGAACGCAATGTTGGTTTGGATAGTGACAAAATTGCCCCAATCAATTCACTGGGGCAATCTACAGAACCAAGCTTGCTGCCACTGACAATACAATGTTAGATGAATCGTGATAGCAGTAAGGATCTGAGATCCAATATTTCCCACCCTTTGGCAGCACAATATCATGGCAAGGTTCTAAAACAGGTGGTAACTGAAATGCGGGCAGCCTATTTGCGTTTGGGCTAGAGGTGATTACCTTGAAGATGAGGGTCTTGCCGATCTTGCCGGCGGGGTGATTGGAAGCGTACTGGTCCCTAGAGAGGCGCCGCGCCTCCATGATGGCGGCGACAACGGTGTCCCCGAACACCATCTGTATGGCGGTGGAGGTGACGGGCGCGAGGCCGAAGGGGCACACCTCCCCCTGCAGCGGCAGGTGGACATTGAGGTCGCACACGGCGGCGAGGGGGCAGTCGGCGCCGGACGCGGCGGAGGTGAGGGAGATGAGGTAGGCGCCCTTGGCGCGCGCGCAGGGCACGAGCGCGAGGAGCTCGTCGGAGGCGCCGGACTTGGAGAGCAGGACGAGGACGTCCCCCGGGAAGAGCGCGCCGATGTCGCCGTGGAGCGCGTCGACGGGGGCGAGGAACCCGGCGCGCGCAAAGCCCAGCGACGCGAGCGTCTGCGCGATCTTGCGAGCCAC
>LAPY01000972.1:0-14005 GCA_000970635.1 Eragrostis tef | reverse complement strand
GAAGGGTTTGCCGTCTGAGTGCCTCCGTTTATAGTCAAACATAACAAGAAAATTTCGAATGATTGCACAAAAGGTGATATATAGAAGATTGTTGGGGCTTGATTTATGGGCGATGCTCACATCACGAGTTTATTTTTTTTGGACAAAGATGAAACAACTAAAATAAATTTCAATTATTCTTTCTGCAGTAGATTGCTAACTCGATCAGACATAGATCACTTGAAGGTTAGCCCACGTATAGTGGTAAAATGGTTCAGATCAGATTTCTTGACTTTGTCCATGCCAAAACCCTAAAGATGATTAATTCATAGGGGAGTCAAGAAGTCTGACCTGAACCATTTTACCACTATACGACGAGAGGAGTCAAGAAGTGTACCTGAACCATTTTACCACTATACGTCGTGTTTTGTGCCTTATTCCTTGTCACTCTTGACTCCTCTCGTCATGTTTTGTAGCTTAATGAAATTATCTGGTCTTCTCTCGTGCCAAAGAAATGTAAATTTTTTGTTTGGGCTAGCTCTCCAAGATAGGCTCTGCATCATGTCCCTACGATTTTGTGCTTATTTTTGGCGTCAATCGTTAATGCGATGACTGCAGTTGTATGGAAGAAATGGTAATGATAATGCGGTTATGTGCTTCGCGCGCGGTTTACTTCAAATTGTTTAGTACTGCACGGCAGCACGGGTCTCTTAAGTGGGGCTGAAATGTTTTACGAACAGACATGCAATATTTTGTTTCGGAGGAACATCCTAACATGCACTGTCTTAAGTTACCGGGAAAATCAAATTTTGACGAAGCTTACATAATCTAGATGCCAGAATGAAATATATCAATGCACATAAGTAATTATTTAATATACATAAGATGGCACACAAAAAGTGACATGACATGATTTGGATACAGTTCAGTTAAAATAGTACTGCAAACCGGAGAAAATTTTAGTGCAAATGAGATTTAGGTGCAATGGTGAAAACAGGCGTCGTGGGTCGTCGGATCGAGATCCTACAGTGAAGACTTTCCAACTCAATCCCACCTCAACAATTCACACATAACCCCCAACAGAAACGCAATTTCACGCGAAAAACACCCTGCACGGTTCCTCCTTCCCCGTCGATCTCTTCGACGTCCTAGAAACTGGCCGCCGGCGATCTCGACCTAGTTCTCTCTGAATCGCCGGTGGGAACAAGGAAGACGGCCGTGGAGAAGGGGATCCTGGAGAAAATACCACGCTGGTTTCGAAGACCGCACCGGCAGCCGCAATTGGCGGTGCGACGGCTACATGCTTGATGAATGCCTCGACGTCGATTCATGGAGTTCCGCTCGCGCCTGTATCCATGCCGATTCTGTTCGCATGCATGCACGGGTTCATAGCGACATTGTAACAAGCTCGCAGTTTCAGAACTAGCACAGCAGCAGGAGTTTCAGAACTAAACAATTAACTCTGTCATTATTCGTCCATCATGCGACAAGGTTCATTCATTAGAAATGTCCTAATTTAGATCAATACCATGCTATCTTGGTATATCAATCGTACTTATTCTGATGTGAAAAAACTACAGCTGACATCCTTCAAGTTCAAATACAGACGAGCATGAACTCTTCTACACGACTGTAATTTTCATACCGGTGCAAGCACAGAGTTCACAATTCACATCGGCAGGCGTGGCAGCGCAGGGGCCCATCATCGGCCGCCTCAGGCCTGATTGCCGGAGTTGGGGCCAGGCCCAAGGTCAATAGGCAGCCGCGGCAGATGCGTAGCCCGGCCGTGTGCGTCGTATTAAGCAACTGACTAAGAAAGCCAAAAAAAAAATGGAGGAGAACATGGCCATGGCGAGGGTTAGCACAAGGAGGAACCATAGCTGCCGCCCTCGACAGCTAGGTCGAGATCGCCGGCGGCCAGGTTCCAGGACGAACGAACAGGGAGAGAGATCGATGGGGAAAGAGGAACCGTGCAGGGTGTTTTTCGTGAGAAATTGCGTTTTTATTGGGGGTTATCTGTAAAGTGTTGAGGTGGGATTAAGGTGAAAAGTCTGGACTGTAGGATCTCGATCTGACGAGCCACGATGCCTGTTTGCACTATTGCACCTAAATCTTATTTGCACTGAAATTTTCCCCCTCTTAAGTAGCTGTTAACTATATACCATTTCCAGCATCTCCTGGTAGAGTTGACGCTAAAGCAAATTACTCTGGCTCTTGGTTTAACATACTTAGAAGGTGCCATGCCAATCATTCATCTGGTCACACTCTGCCCTCTAAATGGCAGTTGTTGTCTCTTAGTTCCTTTGCGTCAACGATTTGCATTACTGACATGAAGCATTTGAACCTTAAACGCATGTATTCATAGATTGTGCAAGTTAGTGTGACCTTCTACTGATAACCGCATAGCATCAGGAATTATAAGATATTATTCGTTCACTATCTAGTTTCTGGTTAACACCTCTGTCATGCATTATGAACCTCTGCTTTACTTACCACAAATGTATTTGTTTGAAGGTTTTTAATGCTTGACACAAAATTAGAGAGCCCTTTTCTTTTCTGCCGTGAGACCTAATTGTTGGTGCCTTTTTGGTTGAGCCTTGTTACGGTACCAAAATGACTTTCTAAGAGGTAAAAGGTGACTAGGAATCTGAGCCGTTGATTTGAGAAAAGAAAAAAAAATATTATGGCGAAGGAACCCGTCCATGCCGGGAATTTGTTGGCCTCCATCTTCTGCGCTCGTCTTTCTCCGTTTCTTCCGCTGGGGCCCAGCTCCCCCGATGCATCTATAATGATGGCACGTTACGATGTCCCGTATTAAGAATGTAACTATGGTACACGATCAATGATCAAAATTCAAAACCGATTCGCTTTGGCCTGCTTCTAACACTCAACGTAGAAGCAGAATTTCCTATCGATCGTGTTACTGGAAAACAATTCTTAACCATCATCCTTGAATCTTCTCCACTCCACGGTCTTGATCGTGAGATGATTAGAAACAGATGAATTTTTCACATCAATTTTTGTCACGTGAAAAGGAAAGGTGTACATTCACGTAGTCCAATCAATTTACAGTTGAACACGTCTTCATCAAGCTTTTGTTTTTTTGGAAGAATGGAAAATATCATGTTATATTAGAATAACAAAAGCGGTATATTCTCCATTGCATGTAAGATGCTAACAATTTTGAAACAAATCTTCCTACAATTATGGATGAGCTATTACTTCCTAAGAGGTAAAAGGTCATCGATCTGGTTAAGATGGACGGTCTACAATTAGTTCGAGGTACCGTAAAAGTTGCCTTTTGGTTTGCTCCTGCTCGCTTCGCACACTAGGTGTTAAAAACAAATTTTCGTGTCCCCCTTTCTCCTTGGTGTTGTTCCTGTATGCTGATGACATCAGTAGATTCGATAGAACATTATTTATTTCAGGAGCACGACCAGAATTTTGGCATCTAGATTTTAAAGAATTTTGGCACCTTGACCGTGTGACAGATTGACAGTGTTGATTTGATTGCATTCAGTTTCTTTATGGATTCCCTCGCAAAAAAAAAGTTTCTTTATGGATTTCTTGTAAAATGTAGTTCGGACGTTTTTTTTTTGTTTTTGGCCAACATAGGGACACTTTCCCGTTATGTATAGCTGACTAGATTTCTTAATCTATATACAGAGATTCACAATATAAGGTCCGTGACTACTATGATATAAGTAATGATGTGTTGAAGCATAGATAATTTTTGTCTATTCATTGAGATGCAATAAATGAAGTAATTCTTTTTCCCCCCCAGGAAACCGTTTTATGGATAAGCTAGTTGAAACATAGTTTCTCATTGAGTTTCTTGTGCTCGAGTTGAGCTAAATCAAACTTCCAGGTGTAAGCTACCTGTGAGTCATACAAAGATGGCGGGCATTATGAGGTAACTCTGGATATCATTGCTGCTGTTGAAATTTTAGAGCTACTGTTGTATTTGCGCTGCTGCGACATTAAAGCCTTCGCTATTGTCTGATCGTAACTTCATTCCGTGTCTATCCGTGTTAAACTGTGCCTCTCTTCAGTAGGAAAGTAGCTATCGTACTTTAGATCCATCATACTTTCCTCGCAAAAAAAAAAAGATCTATCATACTTCAATTATATGACAAAGGAAGCTGATATATACCAATAAGGCAATACGAAGCCTGGAGTGAGTTGGGAGTTTATGGTGCCAGCATATATATAAAAAGATGTATGGAGGACCTATTCAGCCGTTACTTTAGCTTGGCAGCTTATTGTAAACAGTCAATCCATACAAGAATTTTGAATATCATCAGACAGAAGAGCATCATTTTTACTGTTTCCTCCCTACAGCATCCTTGTGTACTGGCAAATCACTTGTTGCTACTGTTTCAATGCTTTTCTGAGTATCTGCCATTAGCTTCAGTTGACATCTCTTATCGATTCACTTTACCACCCATTTTTTTTTCTCAGAGCTGCCTATCATTGCTTTAATAGAAGAATAGAGTACAAAAACCCAAACACACACCCAAGTTTGAAAGAGTTTACATTCACTCCTTTTTAAGTAAGAACTACCCGACCTCTATCTACCTGGTGACTAATCACCAACATCCCTACCATAGCCGGTCAGCAAGGAGAGAACCTTAGCTCCGGCCATGTTCCACATCCGAATTTCATCACCAGCCATGACCGTGACATAAAAGTCTGCTGCTTAATATTTTGGTCTTTTCACTGACATTTTTATTCTTGTAGAGTTATTTCTGAATTCCATACGGACACTTGATTGGATATATTGATTGACAGCATATACAAATAGAATAGATTAATCTTTTTCTGCGAGTAATAACCTCCTCATCTTCAAGAGAACATCTCAGTAGGCAAAACAGAGGACCGGAGTGGCAAATTTTTGTTTCTTGCCCAAGATGTTTTGTTCCAAGCAAGGGGCTTGAGATGGCCCTAATGAAGCCAGTGATCTTCTTTTGGTTTTTTATGGGAACTCCCTGATCTGGATCGCTGTCCCCGATGGTCTTGTGACTTGTCAATAAAGCTGAAAAGGGCAGTACTTTTGGCAGTTATTTTAATACGTAATGTTTTCGTTTAGATGCATTAGATTTGAAATGAGTACAGACAACCGTGAATTTTGCAGTGTGCTAGTTCATGTTTACAACCTCGATTGTTCAAATACTATCCGAATATTTGCTTACGCATTTTACGATGAACATGTGTGCATTTCTTTGAGAGTATATGATAATCTTGCATTACATCCATTTATTTAGATGTGTGTCAATTTACTAAGTGGCAATATACTCTGTACCTAATAGTAATGACGAATGATGCATATCCAGGGCATACTCTCTATTTGCGTTGAGACCAGGAAGTTATGCTGTGGCTGACTCAATCATCTTCTCTTTAATTTTAAGGTTTCATTCAGCTTAGACCTGCCAACCACCTTATCTGGGTGTACTTCCATTACATCACGTTGATTCATTTATCCACTTTTTGTTTGTTACGAATTAACATGGCAAACCTTGGAATTCTCACAATGCGGAGATACTGTTTGTAAACAAAACCTACTTTGAAGCATCCTGTTTATTTAGAAGCCTTTTTATGCCTTTGCATTTTTTTAATTAGGGCATAAGTAGGAAATAATAAGTGCACTATATGATGTCAGGCTGACTCGATAAAACCACTTATTTTTCCCATGCCCAACTGATTCTAGTATCTGGAGTCTGATATGCATACATCACGTTGTCCGAGAACAATGGTACGTAGAGCTTGTTACCTGGGCTGATGCTAATATGCAAGGAGATGAACAGTTTCACTGCTTGGGTTTGGCGGCAGTTTGCTGGTCCATTTGGACCACAAGAAACAACATTGCGTTTGATTCGTTCAAACTTAATGATCCTGTTATCATTTTCTATAAAGTGTGCTCTTTCTTATTCTATCGGGCAGGTTTACAATCAACTGAAGAAGAGAAGGAGATGATCAAGCAAAGAGTCAAGCATATGCAGAAGAGAGCTAGAGAGATGGAGTCTCAATATGGCGGGGGCAGTTTGGTGCTGGTCACAACATCAGAAGAAATTTCTACGTGAAGAAGCACAAGAAGCAAAGAGGAAGGATAGCAATGGAGGAGAAATAGGGAAGATAGATCATAAGCCCGTGAAAACTGGTTCTTTTCTTTTGGTAGATCATTCCAGTTTTGCAATCCTTCTTTGGAATACTTGGCAATCTGGATAAGTTTCAAACAAACAGGTAAATTAGGGCGCACTAAATCTTGTACCGCTATGCCTATCTGAAATGTTGTTTTGGTTATTGCACTCCAGCTTCATGCACTGAGCCATTGAGTTGAACTTGAGATGAAAAGCAGCCGCATCTACTGCACTTTATCCGGCACATGGTGCTGTAGTAAAGCGGTATTCCCCAGCAGAGTCGATGACATTTTTCCTGGATTTCGGGAGAAGGCCGTGGTCTCGTGGCTTGAGCTGCGAGGTGCTCCTGTCCTGTTGTAGGTAGCCCACAGTCGCCATTGGTGTCTTTCTTCTCTCTTTTTCCAGGTAAGTTGCCGTTGGTGTCTTTGGATGAAAGTCGCGGGCCAATTGCTCCACAGTTGATGTGCCAAATAAAGAAAGGCAACGAATCCAATGGTGACACGTGATGGATGGGAGCAAGGAAAGCAGCAGTCCCGTGCGCCTCTCATCAGCCTCCAAAACAAGAGTACCAGGGCAACTAAACTGAAAGAACTACGCCTAAAAAAAATTAAACTGAAAGAATGATCATATTAGGCAAGTAATAACCCCAAACGTGTCGAGTACTCTGTATCCATATTCGATGTCTAATATTCCCGGAAATAATATGCAGCTCGGGTAAATCTTGCAGCCGTTCCCGTTCGTGGGTGCTTTACCCTCTCCCTCCCACTCTGCACTGCACCGTTGGGTCATCTCATCTCATGCATGATGCATCCAACGTACGGCGTGCGTGAATCCTGGTCCGCGCCGTCTCATCAGGAGCCTCTCCAGCCGGAGCTGCTGCCAAGAGTCCGACGAGCACGTTCTCTACGTGTTGGCGAGCTTTTGGACAATTTTGGAGCAGCTACTACGTACCTCTTGCCCTCTTCGGTGAATTACATTTCGATGCACCAGTGCACCAACGACTCGTGCGAAACAGCCATTTTCTTTTCATCCCAGGCAATTAATTCGTTCGTTTTCTTTTCTTCTTAGATCACAAATGCTGAGTAATCTATGTGCCTTGCCTCGATTCCGTTTTTTGGAGTACGTAGTACTCTACTGTAGTCCACAAAGAGCGCACAGGCACAGCACGTCGGTATGCACTAGGAAGTAGGAGTGCTAATAGCTCCCTTTTTTTGTATTGTTGCTTACCACATCTACTTATTTGTCTCTCTTGATCGGTCTTTATTTAGTCCTATCTAATCGGTGATAAAGATCATCATTGGACAAGATCAAGGGCGCCCCTGGAACTGGAAAAGTGTTTTGCTGTCGTGCTCCTGTTGGTCAGGGAGATTACTAGCTCTCAATTTAGCTGATGGAGCCTTGTTTTTACATGTGCATGGCACTGCTTTTCTCGCTAGCTGCCGTCTTTCTTCTTCGCAACTGGCTGCCATCGTTTTCTTCTCTTATAATCGATCGATTCAGGTACTTTTTTCGATCGCAACTCGCTGCCAAGCGACGGGAGCAGCCTTCGTGCGGACACCTTGTGGTAGGCCACCATTGCCGTCTCAGCCTCCAATCATGAGCCTCCGAATCTGGTGCCCGTAGAATTCTGAAACTATCATTTTATTTAGGGGAGCCAAACTTGTCGAGTTCTCCTATTGTTCGTGTTGAGCTCTGTATCAGTACTGTAGTCCATGAAGATGTTCTGGCAAAGCTAATTGGACAAGAGCATCTGACCGACGTGTTGGGACCGGAAGTAGGAAGGAGAGCAGCTCGTTTTTTTTTTTGGCTGATGGCCGGCATGGTTTACGACGACCAATCACTTCCCTTTGTTTTAAGTGAGCATGCCAATACTTTTCTTGCCCGGGGTCTGGGGCTGCCGTGTTTCTTTTTGCAAATCGCTGGCATCGATTCGATTCGATTCGATTCGTTCACACTTGGACGAATGTGTGTAGAGTAAGTCTACTACTCTATGTAGATAAGCAGACATAGGCACATAATCTTCACTAGTTTCCATCACAGTTGGATTGTCACCATCACATGCATGTCATGGTATTCCTTAAATTCTTGGAATTACAACGTGCCGGCAAATATTATTGCTGAGTAGTGCTACATCTACAAAAACGTTTTACAACATTCCCACAAAATACCGACGTGTCAAAACATGGTTGGTTGCATGATTTAGGATCGGCAAAATTCAAGAGACACTTGCTATAAATTCACTCACATGTCAGCAACACTTGCTATAAATTCAATGGAAATTTTGTAGAACTTTTTGTAGCATTACTCAATATCACTAAAGATTAGTTGCATCCATGTGCTCATGCAGAAATATATAAAGACTGCCAGCATGATGGGGTCTCCCAATGATGGATATGCATGCATGCAAGCTACGTACTACTGTAGTATTGCACATTCATGCAATCTGTATTTATTATACATGCCTAATTTCAGTGTTACTATATTCCTTGCCGTTTATTCCTGTTGTTGCGCATAAATCAATCGTTTGTGGTTATGGCTGCAATAAACCATGGCGGCTCTTGCGCCATCTCTCCGGCGATCGAGCTGAACATCGTTCATGTCGTTTTCTTTGTCCTGCATCCGATGGATTATCTTGACACCACCTCCCTAACGAGGACTGTGCCTCCACTCGGCTTCCCACTTTAATTGAATCGAACCTTTAGTTCAAGTTATTCTCCAACAAGGTCACACATGGAAGATGGTGGCCTGATTAATTCAAGTGGCCACGTACCTATAGTAAGTTTGTTTAGAGATTGTCAGCTGCGTCTTGGCATGCCTGAACGCAAGATAGCAAGAACAGTAGACTACATGCAATGCAACCCAGAATGCCGAATTCGTTTCTACATAAAAAAAGGGTTTCATATGGATCTAGTGCGTGGCATAGCGTTCAGTTCAAGGTCTGTCCGATGACTCCGATCTACCGAGCTTTTGGTGGCATGAACTTGCGGGCTAGGATGTGCAAAACCAGCCTCGTAAGCTTGGTTTGTTAGTAGGGAGGACCAAACTACTTCAAAAGTTTCGCTCATATACGAGCGCGCGGCTGCTAGTCGCGGATGGCACGGCGCACAACGACGGCAGCAAGTACTGGGATTGTCTCCTCGCCGAACCGACCAGTCGCTCGCGGCATTTCCTGCGCCACGAGCTGAGGGGATGGATTGATTCATAGCTACACGAAGCGGCCAGCCGGTCAAAAAAGCCTAGCTCCGTAGATCATCGGCGTACAGTACACGGCTACAGGAGGATATGTGCTTCTACAGATTCCGAGCACATCGGCAGTAAAGAAAAAGCTTGAGGAACTGGCCGGTTCAGCGTAAACCAGCCGCGAAAAACATCAGCACACTATTCCATTACAGACACAGCCAGCCACAAGGAAAGAAAAGAAAAGGCAGGAGCCAAACCTGCCTTGCAACTAGTTGCATCCGCCTTCCGAGTTTGAACCTGCAGGCATCCACAAACCAAACAGAGTTACGCAGATATCGACCAGTTCACTGAACCAACCAAGCACCACAAGATGCCGACGGCAAAACCCGCCGCCACGCACCTACTCCCCGTCGTCCTCCTCGCCGTAGCCGTTGCCGTCGCCAGCACCGCGACGCCACTGCCGCACACTGAAGCGCTGCTTGCGTGGAAGGCGAGCCTGGGCGACCCGGATGCGCTGTCCACCTGGACGAGCGCCACCCCCGGCTGCGCCGGGTTTGTGGTTATGGCTGCAATAAACCATGGCGGCTCTTGCGCCATCTCTCCGGCGATCGAGCTGAACATCGTTCATGTCGTTTTCTTTGTCCTGCATCCGATGGATTATCTTGACACCACCTCCCTAACGAGGACTGTGCCTCCACTCGGCTTCCCACTTTAATTGAATCGAACCTTTAGTTCAAGTTATTCTCCAACAAGGTCACACATGGAAGATGGTGGCCTGATTAATTCAAGTGGCCACGTACCTATAGTAAGTTTGTTTAGAGATTGTCAGCTGCGTCTTGGCATGCCTGAACGCAAGATAGCAAGAACAGTAGACTACATGCAATGCAACCCAGAATGCCGAATTCGTTTCTACATAAAAAAAGGGTTTCATATGGATCTAGTGCGTGGCATAGCGTTCAGTTCAAGGTCTGTCCGATGACTCCGATCTACCGAGCTTTTGGTGGCATGAACTTGCGGGCTAGGATGTGCAAAACCAGCCTCGTAAGCTTGGTTTGTTAGTAGGGAGGACCAAACTACTTCAAAAGTTTCGCTCATATACGAGCGCGCGGCTGCTAGTCGCGGATGGCACGGCGCACAACGACGGCAGCAAGTACTGGGATTGTCTCCTCGCCGAACCGACCAGTCGCTCGCGGCATTTCCTGCGCCACGAGCTGAGGGGATGGATTGATTCATAGCTACACGAAGCGGCCAGCCGGTCAAAAAAGCCTAGCTCCGTAGATCATCGGCGTACAGTACACGGCTACAGGAGGATATGTGCTTCTACAGATTCCGAGCACATCGGCAGTAAAGAAAAAGCTTGAGGAACTGGCCGGTTCAGCGTAAACCAGCCGCGAAAAACATCAGCACACTATTCCATTACAGACACAGCCAGCCACAAGGAAAGAAAAGAAAAGGCAGGAGCCAAACCTGCCTTGCAACTAGTTGCATCCGCCTTCCGAGTTTGAACCTGCAGGCATCCACAAACCAAACAGAGTTACGCAGATATCGACCAGTTCACTGAACCAACCAAGCACCACAAGATGCCGACGGCAAAACCCGCCGCCACGCACCTACTCCCCGTCGTCCTCCTCGCCGTAGCCGTTGCCGTCGCCAGCACCGCGACGCCACTGCCGCACACTGAAGCGCTGCTTGCGTGGAAGGCGAGCCTGGGCGACCCGGATGCGCTGTCCACCTGGACGAGCGCCACCCCCGGCTGCGCCGGGTGGCGCGGGGTCGCCTTCTGCGACGCCGCCGGCCGCGTCGCGTCGCTCCGCCTCCAGAGGCTCGGCCTCAGCGGTGAGCTGGGCATTCTCCGCTTTCCCGGCGCTGCGCAAGCTCGAGCTCAGCAGCAACAACCTCCGGGGCGTCATCCCCGCGTCCGTCGCCATGCTGCCCCTCGCGTTGCTGGACCTCAGCACCAACTTCTTCGAGGGCGCCATCCCGCGGCAACTGAGCAGCTTTCCAGCGTTGTTGTTGCACGTAAACCTCAGCGGCAACTACCTGACGAGCGTTTTCCAGAGTTTGTGCACAGCAACATGAGCCTTATGGACCTGTCGCTCAACTCCTTCTCCGGACCAATGCCGGGAGCGCTACCTCTAAATTTAAAGTACCTTGATCTCTCCAACAACGCATTCACCGGGCCAATGCCGGCGATGCTCGCCAGGTTGACGAAGCTTCGTCAGCTGCGTGTCAACGCCAACAACCTTAGCGGCGGCGTCCCCGAGTTCCTCAGCTCTATGACGCAACCGAGGGTTCTTGAGCTCGCCGACAACCTTCTCGGTGGGCAGCTGCCGCCAACTCTCGGTGGACTTTGGAGGCTGCGCCATCTTGATTTGAAGGGTGCCGGGCTGGTGTCTGTTTTGCCGCCCGAGCTGGGTAAGCTCAGGAAGCTCCGGTTCATAGACCTCTCCATGAACCGACTCACCGGTGCGTTGCCGGCGTCCTTGGCTCGGATGCGGGGCATGCAGGAGTTTGGCATGTCGTCGAACAACTTCACTGGCGAAATCCCGGGGGCTCTATTGGCCAGCTGGTCAAAGCTCATATCATTCCAAGTCCAAAATAACTCGCTCACTAGCAAAATCCCATCAGAGATCGGCAAGGCCACGAAGCTAAAGTTTCTGTACCTCTACCTTAACAACCTCACTGGTCCTATCCCGTCAGAGATCAGCGAATTGGTGAGCTTGGAGGAGTTGGATTTGTCGATGAACTTGCTCACCGGATCGATCCCCAACTCGTTCGGCAACCTCAAGAAACTTACAAGCATGGTTCTCCACTCGAACAAACTCTCTGGTACGATCCCGCAAGAGATTGGCAACATGTCCGCTTTGCAAAACTTGGGCATCTACCTCAACCAACTAGAAGGTGAGCTGCCCACCAGCATTTCATCCCTTCGGAACCTCAAGTTTCTCAGCCTATACGATAATAAGATGACAGGCATCATCCCACCAGACCTCGGCAAGGGATTAACCTTGGTTGTAGCAAGCTTTGCGAACAATTCCTTCTATGGCGAGCTACCACAGAACCTCTGTGATGGATTAGCCTTGCAACAATTCACAGCACACAACAACAACTTCAGCGGCAGATTGCCGCCATGCTTGAAGCACTGCACCGAGCTTCTCCGGGTGCGGCTGGAGGGGAATCACTTCACCGTTGATATATCTGAAGCTTTCGGGGTCCATCCCAACTTGGTTTACTTGGATGTCTCTGGGAACGAGCTAACATGATGGCTCTCAGATGATTGGGGGAAATGCTCAAACCTCTCCTTCCTTCATCTGGATGACAACTATATTTCTGGCAGCATCCCGACAATCTTTGGGAAGATGGAAACGTTGCAGGACCTCAACCTCGCTGCAAATATGTTGACAGGCACAATTCCACCTTTGGGTGATCTGCTATTCAATTTGAATGTGAGCAGAAATTCTCTCTCAGGGTCGATGCCGATGTTTTGGAGCAAGAATTCGAGGCTTGAGAAAATTGACTTGTCCATGAACATGCTGACAGGGACAATACCCGCTGAAATTGGTAGTCTTGGGTCAGTCTTCTTTCTGGATTTGAGCAAGAATAGATTTTCAGGGCAGATACCCGATGAGATCGGAAATATTATTCGACTGCAAATCCTACTTGATCTGAGCAGCAATTTGTTTTCGGGTAGTATCCCCTCAGGACTTGCAAAGTTGACGAGCCTGCAGATGCTCAATGTCTCACGCAACGAGCTGACCGAGTCAATCCCACCTAGCCTCACTCAAATGATCAGTTTGGTGGTGGCCGATTTCTCGTACAATTACCTCACAGGAGAGTTGCCTTCGTTCCAAAACACCACGTTGGTGTTGTATGCTGGAAACCCGGGCCTTTGTGGCATTGCACCAGGCCTTCCGCCTTGCCACCGTGATTCCGATACTTTTTCCTCATGGCTTCAACGTCACAAGATCTTGATTATTGCTCTGTCAGTCGTGGGAGCGGTGGTGCTTCTTTTAGGCATTGCAATATGCCTCCTCGCATGCCCAAGAAGGGAGGGAACAAGGGAGGCCAACCCAGTGTTTGAGGTTCGGGAACAACACGCCATGCTCACGTTCAGTTTCAATGATGTCATGAACGCCACACAACACTTCAGTGACTCTTGCTGCATTGGCAGTGGTGGGTTCAGCAATGTTTATAGGGCCCAATTGCTCTCTGGTGGCCTAGTGATTGCCGTGAAGCGCATCCATGTCGCCGGGGTGGAGGGTAGAAACAAGAAGGGAGCATTTATTAACGAGGTCCAGACACTGAGACTTATTCGCCATAGGAACATCGTCAAGCTCATCGGCTACTGCACCATAGGCGAGTACAGCTACATATTGTATAAATACCTGGAGAGGGGCACTTTGTGGAAGGCGCTGCACAGCGAGGAAGGCTCTAGTCTGCTGAACTGGGGCTTAAGATCGAAGGTAATTAAAGGCCTAGCCCATGCAATTGCTTACTTGCACAACGACTGCAACCCGACATTCGTTCATGGGGACATAACATCCAGCAATATCCTCCTAGGCTCAGAATTCGAGCCCCATTTATCTGACTTCGGCACTGCCAAAACGCTTAGGAGCTCAACAAGATGGACAGGAGTGGTTGGAACCTTTGGATACATTGTAGCGTTACAGCAGGATCGAGTCGGTACGTGCTGATGAACAGACACAACA
>LAPY01000971.1:113917-125309 GCA_000970635.1 Eragrostis tef | reverse complement strand
AGTCCGGCGACCGGAGGCCCGTGGCGGGTAGAGGTGCGGCCCCGGTTCACGGATCAGCTCGAGGAGGACCCCTTGGGCTCGGCGGACGACGGCAAGGTGTTCTGGGCCGACCCGGCGCGCGGCCTCGCGTACATCGACCTGCGCTCCACCGACGTCGTGGAGACGGCCTACGTCGGCTTGCCCGGCGGGCCGTACGAGCGGCCGGAGCCGGCCACGATGAACCGGACCGTCGGCTGCGCAGAGGGCTCCGTCAGGTTCGTCTGCATCGAACGCGACGACGAGGACTGTCGACCCGGCGACGAGACGGTGAAGGTGTGGACGCTGGACCTGGCTCGCCGGCGGTGGGAGGAAGACAAGCGTTCGCGTCGCCGGTGGAGAGAGCTCTGGGACCGACGGCGGCGGCGCCAGCCTTGAGCTGAGCGACGTGGAGCCCCAGTACCCCGTCCTGATGCCGGACGTGGCGCCGTCTGCTTATTGATCTGTAACGTGAGAAGGGGGCGGAGGGTTGCGGTGGAGGAGGATCACGTCTGCAGCTTCGACATGCGGAGCAAGAGGCCCCGGTGGTACGGGCGCGTTCTCGACTACGCTGTCACTGCGCCTGTTATCTTGCCTTACAGTCTCTTTCCCAAGTGCTTCCCTCCTCCTCCTCCGCGCAAGAGGAAGCTGCGGCCAGCCGGCATGACGAGGGAGCTACCAAGCATCTCGTGGCAGGTGTCGCGCTGCTCGTGTCTTTGCTCAGGTTTTTCCAATAGACTACTCCTACACTGCACTGCATCGTTCATATCAACTGTGCGATCCATACAGGCTGAATCCGTGTGTTACACTGTAGGTACTGTATACTGCATGAGTTGAAGAGTACTGCATCGATCGATCTAACTTGAAGGCTCTTTTGTTTGGCAGGAAGGGAGGGACTGGAGTCAAGGGATTGGTGATATCAGAGGGCATCAACAAGGCGGTTGCTTGCTTGTTGGGGATCATGTCTCAAGTGCCAAGCTTGCTTCCGGGCTTTCATTCTGTACTGCCGTCGATATTTCAGACTATGCCACCGCAAAAAAAAAAGATGTTTCAGACTATGCAACTTCATTTTACGGAGCATATTTGTGCTTGTCCCACGATCTTGACGCACTTTCCAAACATGCATGTAATTACCAGATGTCTTAATGCAGTTAACTGTTGATTAGGGTACGGCTGGCTTGATGATTTCCCGGTTCCTTGTTTTCTATTCCCTCCATTCCAAATTATTTGAAAGGTTGCGCTCAGAACAGCAGGAGCACACTGCTACACTGGTATTTAAATCAGCGAAGAGAAAAGAAAACTGGCAACCAATTCCAAAAGCAGGAACAGCGCTCAGTTCTAGGAATGCATACAAAGGAATGTAGCAGTTGTTTGCTCCTGAGTTCCAAAACAAGTTACAACTTACAAGCTGCAATAAATTACAGCTAATAAGAACAGAAACAGTTCACAACCTCAACGCATGAATCATATAACCGAGAGCAAAAATGTTTGGGAAACAGAACCCCGAGTACAACTTTGTTTGATACACTGAACCTTCATCAACTGATGACAAAGACAATCATAAAAGTAACAAGAAAAAGTCACCTATTGTATTTAGACTCTGACCATACAACCGGTAAACAATCAAACATATTAGAGGAGACCATGGAATTTCTTATGTTAAGATAACTCGGTTGGAATCACCGAGTTGTAGTGCTCACCGAGACCATAGGCATGCCTGTGATAGGACAGCCTGACACTGCTGTTATCTCCAGATCCAGATTTGTATTCTTTGCCCATTTCCACGTCCGGAAAGGAGCCCGAGTATACCACAATGTGCTTCTTCAGGCAATGGGTCAGTGCACCCAGCTCGAGTTGCCCACCCCAAGCAGCAGTGGACTCAATTTCTTGGCAGTAACTCTCAAAGCTCTCCGATGGATCTAGCCCGGTCTCAACCTTGCCTTCTGCTAAGAAAAACGGGAGAAAATCGGGAGCATGCTCTCTCATATACTTGGCTGTCATTTGCCGAAGCTCCTGGTAACTGTGTGTGGTGCCATTGGAATGAAGTGACAGCTGGTTTTCAACGGCACGGTACAGGCAGTGACCATCAGGTTTTATCTCCTGGATGGTCAGGCCCAGTGGCTCCAGCTTCTTTTCGAGCTTCTCGTCTTCCATCATGCGATCGCTAACAAGGTTGCTTTGTTCTTCTTGAATCCGCTGCTCTCGAGCAGCTTCTTCCTTTGCCTTCTTCTCTCGCCTTCGTGCACCCTTGCTGGGTTTTGCGGATTCTGAGTTGCTGGATACAGAAACACCAGCTATGGCCTTCACTAAATTATCAAGGTTTCCCTTATCTGAGCTGCCTGAGGGTTTGTACCCAAACGAAGCAAGTTCTGCAGCATGTCTTGCCTCTAACTCGGCTGAGAGGCGTGATACCTCTTCTTCGACCTGCTTTTTCTTAGCTTTCTGCTCAGCTTTGCTTCCTTTGGCAGCTGCTTTTTTCAGGCTTGTTTCCTTATCCTGGAGCTTGGATTTCTCTTTCCTGTTTTATATAAAAAAGCAGAAGACCAGGTTTATGATCCAGAAAGTTGTAAAAGGACGTAACCACCACACTTGTGAAGCCATAGAGTAAACAGGCAAAAAAAAAAAAACATTCAAGGATAAAAAATAAAAATACAAGAAACAGCAAGGTCCTACACCAAAGCATTGTATTTCTGCCTCCTACAAACTTCAGAAACATTTAACTTTTTGTGTCCTACAACAATAAGGCCAAACATATCTATGTCTATCATTGCTGAAAGTCTCCTATTTTTCCAATAAGACATTTCCTTACTGTAACTTTTTGATATCTTTAATCATACAATATTGTAATATTCAGATTTTGAACCAACAAGGGTCCACTACACAATCCAAGGAATGTAAACCTCATGCTTACATCTTTGCAAAGTAACTGATTATATCATGTAGTAGCCTCAACTTGAAGTGATTTAATTGTGATTTCAACAGCAACAACAAAGCCCTTTAGTCCAAAGCAAGTTGGGATAGGCTAGAGATATAACCCATAAGAACCAACAAGAGGGAAACAAAAGAGAGGAAGATAAGTTACAAGAAGCTGAAAGAACACAGAAACAAAGTGTGATATACATAACAGTAGCGATAAAAAGCAAAACTAAAAATTGCTATATTGTCATAGCCATAGTCATTAGTCACCGCGAATCCGGGTCGATGGGGTCGAGGTAAGCGGGACGACACTTGAAAAAGAAATGATGTACGAAGGGGGTATACCTCTTCGGAACGATAATTCGGGATGTGGTACACGACCCCAACTAATCTGGGTTGATGACATGGATTGATGAGCCTCACAAGGATCGTATCCTTTATGTAATTACCAAAAAAGAATGAAAAAAAAGGAAAGGAAGATATGGGCTGTGACATGCTCCATTGTCTTGTTTAAGAACTAACAAGAGACCCGGCCCAGTCAGCCCAAATAGACAACCCTAACCCCACGTCCTGTTTCGGCTTCCAGCACAGCGCCGCCACCTCGTCCAAACACGCTCCATCCCTCATGCACAAGGGGCTATGGACGCCTCCGGAGCGATGGCGGCACCCAGCAGCCCTCCCTCCCTCTTGCTGGCGCCGTCGCTGCCTTCTGCGGTCCCTCCCTCGCGCTGCCGCTGCCGCCGGCGGCTTCCCTCCCTCATGCGCGCTGAAGCGGAGGATGTAGCCGCTGCCCGTCAAGAGTCTCTACAGAACCGGGACATCAACCCCGTTCGATCCCGACTCTCGAATGGGGACGCTGTCCTGGGGTCGCGGAACGCGCCATTGACCCGTTCCCGGTGACTAGCCCTATCCTTTAGACTGATTGGAAAAATTGAAGCGTTCATGCTATATATATCCTTTTTTTACATTATCTCAAGTGGCTAAACCACTATCAATTTGCACCCGTCTAGCATTCTACCATATGAAGCCAGAATGATAACAAAGGCATTAGGCATCGCCAATGATCGTATCGTTGAGAAATCTTCTAGATGCTTTTAAACATGCAGAAAGTGTACACTTTCAGTGGAAATTGCTTAGCAAACCAAATCCGCACATCTGTGTACTGTGTGATCACAGATCACTTGAGCAAAACCAAAAAAGTGTTCATGATTCATGCTACAGATCTTTAATTCGCATCCAAATAGTTTTTAGCTGTAATGGTGAGGCATTTTAACTGCGTCATGTAAATTCTAGCAACCAGTGGCATGAGAAAAATTCTAGCAACCAGTGGCATGAGAAAAATTCTAGCATCTAGGTGAATATGCCCAGTTTCCTATGAGTATATCAGTTTGCACTGTTTGGATAATCTAAACCAGGACGCATAAAAATGTTAAACAAGTTCGACACCGAATTTTAACAGCTGAACAGCTCGGCAAATCCTTGCCAGCCGTTCCAATGGACCCTAATTACATCCTCGAGTACACACCACGGAGGAAAATTGGTAGTTTCCACAAAGGCGTCACCTAGACCTACAATCCTCAAGACGCTTTCTCGCGAGGCGCGCAATCTAAACAAAAGCAAACCGTAAACTGGTAACAATAGAGTATGGAAGCGAAGCGTGGACAAGAGGCTAACCTGTGCCTCGCGAGCACCTCCTCGAGGGTCTCTTCCTTCTGCTCCGGCGCGTCCGCCACCGCTGCGGCGGCTGTCTCGCCGGCCGGCGGGCGCTTCGACGGCTAGGGTTTCCTCCATCGTTCGGCAATGGACACACGGCTCGGCTCGGGGAAAGGACCGACCGACCAACAGACAACCAGGTTTGGTTACCTCGTGCTGTTGCTATTTCTTATCACAAGAAAGTTCGATTTTTCGCGATCGGACGGCGCAGAAAAACCCGATGACGTGTCTAGGTTGGACTCGCTCGGATTGCTCGGGGGGAGCCGCGGCGAAGGCGCCGGCGGCGACGGAGGAAAATGGGCGGCGCCGCGATGCCGGTAGGGAGGAAGTCAGGACTCAGGCTTCCGCTCGTGGGCTGCCGTATGGGGCAAGTCCGCAAGTGAGAGAGGAAAGCAAGCCAGAAGGCCCAGTAGTTTGACGTGCCCAGTAGTTTGACGTTTAACGGTAACACCGACTGGCCCGTCTTTAATCTTTTTTTGAGATTTCTAGACCAGTCCATCGTAATTCGTAAATAGTAACAGGGGAAGGAGGCGAACACAAGAATCAGCACTGCGAGTGAGTTTCGTAGAACAAACAACACAACCAGAACATTTCCTTTTTTTTTTCTTCTTGCGAATCAGAACAGCTGATAACATAACACATTCGTTGAACAAAGTGGTACCATATGACGATGACAAGATCCTTTGGCCATCCATCCAAAGGGACAAACACACATTTTATTTTATTTTTTGAGACGGAGATAAACACACATTGCAAGTGAGACAATCAATTTGATCAAATAACCATCATATTTCGTCCAGAAACTGGTCCTACTATTACAGGTTTACAGCAGCCAAATATCAGTCAACCTCCAACTTTCATTGCTCCTCAAAGGCCCTCCAAATGATTCCTAGGCTCCTCCCGTTCTCTAACTGGTGTCCTGTTTTTCTGAGGCTAATAGAAGTAATCCAACCAAAAAGACGACAGAAATATTGAGCTGCACCTCACCAGATCATTAATCGCCTAATATATCATATTTCGTCAGCTTGCATATTTCTTGAAGAACTAAAGAAAGGGTGGAAGTACAATAAGGATGAGAACAGAGAGAGTAGAACAGCCATGGATAGCCCCACTGGATTAGAAGTTGAGTTTGCCTAATTGAAGAGCCAGCATTACCAGCTAGTAGAGATATCTGCCTCTAGCTAAAGTTATGTCCAAAATTCATCATACCCTGCCACCTCTAGACCTCTACTCTGAATCACTCTCCATGCTCAAAGCCTTCAAGCCTCTGGCCGCCCTCTGCAGGTTATTTTGCTCCTATTAGCATCCGACAAGAATAAACTGGCAAAATATAAATTGGAACAGAAAGAGCAGTGTGCACTGCTTGAAGCAAAAGAGAACCATTTAACACAGGTTACCTTTCTTGAGCTCTTCTTCTCTCTAACTTCATATCTCTCATGTGACAAATCTGATAACCAAGATCCCGGGCTCACCATCTAGTATCACACACAGAAAAAGAAACAGTTTAAACAACATTGTCAAATGAATGAGTTGGTCACAGCGACAAAAAGAATAAGAAGTTTTCTGGAAGTGAGCATTACAAGCAAGTACTTCTGCATCAACTTTGGCCTCTTCTTCGGCCTCTGTGGGAGCTTGCAGCCCTTCATAGCCAAGAAATCCTCCTCCTTCTCCTTGTTAGACAGTGCAATGAAGAACCTGGGCAATGCAGTGGTTCCTTTCTCTTCTGCCACACCACCCAAATCAAACCCATTTCCCTCAAACGGAAATGGTGAACCCCTAGTGGAGTAATACCGGTCCTTGTCTGGTGAGAGCGCAATCGTGTGCTTGTACTCGTTCACTAGTGAATCGGATTTCCTGGTACCACAAGGTATTTTGAGCATCCCATTAGGGCAATTCTTGATATAACAACGTACAATGCAAATGAAGCCTGTGTATAGTGAAAATTACCTACAGTGAAGGGTGCCAGGACGGCGTGGTGAACGAAATGCCATGTCAATAGGCCGAGTTGCTCGCGCCGTCATCCCGCGACTTGACGCAGCGAAGCCGCTTGCGGCTGCCCCATTGCAGGAAGAGATTTGGCTCGCTTGGGGACCTTGAGGGCCTCGAGTCCTTCACCTCCTGGTCCATCAGTATCCTGAAAGAGCCAGATGCAGTTCAAAACGGGATAATTCATAGATGGGTAGTACAAAGTAGAATCTGGGGCCAAGAAAAATGAGCAAGACCTCGAATTGCAGCCCCAGAAAAACATGGGGGGGGGGGGGGGGGGGGAGGAACATGGACATGACTCGAATCAAAAGTAAATCAGAGCAAAAACTTGCCGCAGGACCCAAAAAACAGGTTCTTTCGCTCCTCTTGTACCAAGACTGAGGAGGAAACATCAATCTGTTTTGCATGAAGATTACTAAAAGGGCAAAACCCTACCTCTTCCAGCCTTCCACTGATCTGGTACAGGGGTAAATCCACTCTCTTCAAGAAACAGAACGTCACAGGCGAATCTATAGCACATGAGCAGAAAAAACTAGTCCAAAATACGGCTACGCAGCACCAAATCATACAGCAAAAGCAGGCGAGGTGGTTGCCTTGTGCTTCTCCAGCGAGACATCTGGTCCTAAACACCCCTCAAACAAAACCCAAAACGAAATCAAAAAGGGCGAAGAGGAAGAACCTAACGCTCGGCTCCAAACACAAACCCCACCGCCAAAACTAGCACCAAAACCAGATCGAGAACAAGGTCATACAGGAGCGACCAACTACAGCTACAACGTTAGCCATCAGGATCCAGATTCTGAGGCGGAAAGGACTCCATCCAACTCCGCAGGAGACCAAAACAAAAACAAAAATCCCTCCCAAATCACAGATGAATGGAAAGGAGAAATAACTGCTTACAGATTTGCTGGTCCGGCGTCGATTCGCTCCAACAAAACTCCTCGAAGCCGACTAGCAAAATCGGTGTGAACTGGGAGATGGAGAAGGAGTTCTTGGTGGGATTGTGCTTCTTGGGCTGCGCTTCCAACTCCGCAGGAGACCAAAACAAAAACAAAAATCCCTCCCAAATCACAGATGAATGGAAAGGAGAAATAACTGCTTACAGATTTGCTGCTCCGGCGTCGATTCCCTCCAACAAAACTCCTCGAAGCCGGCTAGCAAAATCGGTGTGAACTGGGAGATGAGAAGGAGTTTTTGGTGGGATTGTGCTTCTTGTGCTGCGCCTGCTTTGGGGAAGAAGAACAAGCAGGCACCGGCACCCACCCACTCTTCCGCTATATGGATGGGTCCTCCTGCCCTGGGAATAATCGTGGCCGTCAAATGATATCTGCACGGTTGGAAGGGGAAGAGTTTTTTTCTCCGTCGCCGCTTCTGTTTGGCGCCCTAGGCGGGCGTTGCGGGAAAAAAACGAGCCCAGTGTGTCAGAGAGAGAATTGTCTGCGCTTGAATTACGGGATACGTGTTCCCGTGCTGTCGTGCAAGAAACGTTAGCATAGAGCAACGTATTTTGTAAGGCGTGCAGTACCAATTTTTTTTCTATATAATTAGAGTGTAAATTGTGTTACGCTCTTCATATGTTACGTCTCTTTTCAACTCTGGCGAGCGGGATAGCGGCAACTGTCAAGCCGCACGCTAAAGTGAAGAAGGGGCGACGCACAACGTGAGGAGGCAGCGGCGCACAATTAGGGTTAGGGAGCGTGCGTTTGGCCCATAACACCGTTTTTATTTGTTGATCGTTTTGTCTTTGTATTCTTTTTTAGTGCAACCCACATGTCTAATCTATTCTGCTCCGAACCATCTGGTCGCATCTCGCCTCCTCCGCTTCCGCATCTCACTCTAGCATCTGTTTGCATTGCCTGCGCTTCTGCTTCTGCTCTCACATCTCGCATGTATGGAGCAACCAAGTGGCGATGCTACCGTCGGCGCAGGGCAGGAGCCTGGTGCCATAGAGGAGGCAAGGGGCGGCCCATGGAGGAGGGAAGAAGGGTGGAGTGAAGGAGTGACGGTCCCGACATCGTAGAGAAAGGATAGAGGAGCGGTGTCTTCGACAGCACAATGAAAAAAGGGTAAAAGAACGGCGCCTCTAACGACGTAAATTGCAGCCTCTCAAACAGCAAGACGGAGGCGGATACCATCACGACGAAGGGGGCGGCGGCGACGACGACGACGAGGGCGGCTCTTTCTCATTCAATGCATTTACTCCACCTGTTTGCGTTCCTTTTTTTTTTAGCATAACCTGTTTGCGTTCCTGATTAGGCCGCGATATCTTGGAATTTTGAACCGTTCAGCTGCTTGCAGCCCACTACAGCCCAGAAACGAGACGGGACAGGCTATATATCGGCCTACGCAGACGTGATCTCTTGTCACTCGAGCCTGGCCCATATCCATTCAGTCCGGGCAAGATACTGTGCATGCAGTTTTCATTCCAGTTTGCGAGTGTGATCTGACTCTGATCCGCGGCGTCGTCGTCCTGGTTGGCGTCGTGTGGCGCGCGGTGACGTGTGTGGAGAGCCTCTGCTCGTATCAAATTCCGCACTCCCCATTGGCCGAGCTCATATCGCCTTATCCACTTCGCCACCCGCTCCCGCCACCCGAACACTCCATCACCTCTTAGCTGCGTACTTCGCCTCCTCCACTGCTCCTTCATCATCACTCGGTCACCGCCTGCTTGCTTGGTCGCTCGCGCCTGCAAGAAACAGGTACACAAGCACATGGCCATGGCCACCCAAGCCTCCGCCGCGACGCGCCACCTCCTGGCGGCCGCCTGGTCGCCGGCCAACAAGCCGCGCTCGTCCCAGCTCTCCATCCCGTCGTCGTCCTCCCGCGGCCCGGCGCCGCTCCGGGCCGCGGGAAGGAGGCCCCCAAGGTCTTCGTCCCGCCGCAGCTGGACCCGAACACGCCGTCGCCCATCTTCGGCGGCAGCACGGGCGGGCTGCTGCGCAAGGCCCAGGTGGAGGAGTTCTACGTCATCACGTGGACGTCGCCCAAGGAGCAGGTGTTCGAGATGCCCACGGGCGGCGCGGCCATCATGCGTGAGGGGCCCAACCTGCTCAAGCTGGCGCGCAAGGAGCAGTGCCTCGCGCTCGGCACCAGGCTGCGCTCAAAGTACAAGATCAACTACCAGTTCTACCGCGTCTTCCCCAACGGCGAGGTGCAGTACCTCCACCCCAAGGACGGCGTGTACCCGGAGAAGGTCAACGCCGGCAGGCAGGGCGTCGGGCAGAACTACCGCAGCATCGGCAAGAACGTCAGCCCCATCGAGGTCAAGTTCACCGGCAAGAACGTCTTCGACATATGATCGATGATCCACAAGTTTTATCTGATCTTGTTAGGTGCCGGGGTGCGTGGACCGATCCGTATGTAATTTTAATGCAACACTTTCGTGATCATTTTGGTGGTGGTGCATGTGATTAATTATATGTACATGTTCATTTGGGCTTTTTGGCGATGGTACGTTAATTAAACACGTTGCTTGCATATGACACAACAGGATTGCTACTTAATTTAATTTGCTACTGCGTGATTTATCTCTAACAGAGCAAGTATCAGGATTATAAATTTATCAACTGACTTTGAGATGAGTAGCAGTGCAGCACACACATGTCAGCTTGAACTCAATCTTGAGTTACAAAATCCAGAAGATGCTTGCAAACAAAAGACTCAAGCTTGCAGATATCAAAACCAAACATCTATCTACCTGACTAGCAGATGATATTGATATCAAGATTGGCGCAAAATAGCACAGGATGGCTAACCAAATCTCATAATCGGCTTCTGATACAAGGGAGCAGAGAACAATCCATCTTTGATCTTGACATCCATACTCCCTATCTGAACAACGGAATGGCGCTTCTCTGCTTTCTCGAGCTGCGCCGCACGTCCAAAACTCAACTTGGAGCGAAGGCCCGCAGCAGTGCATACCTGCTCCTCCTTGTTGCCACATAATCCACCATCGAATGAAACGGAACCAAATCGTATAGCATTCGTCTCAGCAGGAGCGCTCGCACAACGGCGTTCTGGAACGCTGCTGCGATCAGAAGGAACTCTGCTTGCAGCGGCCGTGTCATCAGGCTGCACCACCATGCCCGGATAATTGGAGAGATCGCACCGCAGGAACGGCTCGAGATAGGCGAGGTTGCGCGAGGTCGTGTCGTCGTAGACGTCGCTTAATTCGTCACGCGACTCGAAGATGCATGTATACCGAACGGGCTCACCTATCGTCTTGCTCTGCATGTCGACTGCCACGAGGAACATGCCGTCGATAGGTAACCCGTCGTTCAACGCCACGTATACGGTTTGTGGGTGTTCCACGTCCACGGCGGGGAACTTGGGCAGAACGCACGGAAGATTGTTGCTCTCTGCGAGGGCGAGGAAGTCGACAGCGTCGATCCTGCCGTCCTCCACCCAGGTACGCCGGTCGCCGCTCAGCGTCCACGAGGTGACGGCGGCGGGACGGCGAGAGTAGTCTGTGGCGCCGTAGAACCAGGCGTCCGGCGCGCCGTCGCTCGCCACGACGCACGTCAGGCTCCTGTACGGCGCCACGGTCCTACCGCCGCCGCGCGCCTCGTCGCCGTCGTAAGGGTTCACGGGGAGGGGCACGTACCGGAGCTCGGGGCTCGCGCTGAGCACGTCGTCGCAGAAGAGGACGCCCCTCAGGTAGTCGACCCAGCAGATGGCGGAGGAGGAGTCGCCGAACGGCACGACCGCGTCCGTCTTCCACAAGACGAGCTCCTCGCCGTGGCGGATCGGCAGGGGGTCGGGC
>LAPY01000971.1:2867-13462 GCA_000970635.1 Eragrostis tef | reverse complement strand
CCGAGGCCGATCTCGTCGCCGGTGGAGGGGCAGCCGTACGCGCAAGGCGGCGCAGCTGGAACTGCGCGGGGACGTGGTGGTGAGGGCGTTGGGTCCCGTGCAGCGCGTTCCAGACCAGTGATAACGCGCTGCGGCCCGGTTGTGTTCCCCGTCACCTGCGGCCAGGACGCGCTGCATTTGCACTGGACGGCGACAACCGTACGTGGACGCGCGGCGCGCCATGTGCAGGTGCATGATGCACCCCGTCGTTCGCCATGTGCATCTCCAGGTGCGCTGAAACCTCCCCGTCGGCGACACAAGGCGCACACTGCCTGCGTACGTACGTTGTACTTGGTTACCTGCTGGTCTCTCATGGCGCTCGTGCACCGTGCACGTGATGCACCATGTGCGTGCTTAATTGCTTCGTCCCAGGATATCGTAGGCGATCCATGGAACGGTCTCGATGGATGGAGCATGTGTCATCGATCATGCTGGAAGGGAGAGCTTGTGACCGATCGAACAATGTCATCGTGCTTGATAATTGATGCCGCTAAATAATGTAAAGGCATAATAAAAGTTTTGGTGAACTAAAAAAACAAAAGAATTTTTTCAATAGAGCCATGGAATCCCCAGAGTGGTTGTGGTTGCACCTATACAACAGGAATACGAAAACTCGCTATTCACTCAGCAGAATTTTTCCAATAGAGCCATGGAATCCCCGAGTGGTTGTGGCTGTACCTGTACAGCAGGAATACGAAAACTCGCTATTCACTCAGTTTATTTTCCATAATAAGATTATGTAGGAGAGATGGCCGAGCGGTTGGTTCAAGGCATAACAAAAATATTTAGTGGGTTCTGCTCAAAATTGCCCTATATAAAGGAACATTAAACAAAAAAGTGAATTTTGGGGGATTTAAGCAATTATTTGCCATCTTTTCCCTGGTTGAGGAATCAATGGTGGAGTTTCAAAGATGTTTCTAGAGAAAAGATAATTTTAGAAAAAATCCGTAAGATTCATTCATCCCCTCTCCTTTTGAAAGGAATCTAAGACGGCTCAAACCACATGTTAGAACTCTTTTAAGATCTTCAATGCATAATGTGTCTGTCTCTCTCCCATTCTCTTGTCAAATAACTCTTAGCGTCAATATTTTCTGTGCTTTTCCTTGGGCAGATCCAAACAACAAATTAGAGTGAAATATTTTCTTCTCAATTCCTATAAGATATCACTAGATTGTGGTTTTCTATTCCTAATTTTGAGAATCCTTTCATATATCCTATACTAGCTGAAACAATGCTTCAGAATATGAGTAATGAATTGTTGCTCATAATAAATGCATCACTAGATTGATATTTTTGTAGCAATGTTGTGTATTAGATTGAAATTAATTTAGGAACAAAATTAGAACGCCGGTACCTCCACAATGTATTAGGTGCAAATAGTGCCCCAGATCATGTTGTTTCACGGAAAAGAAACAATCATGATGAAAGGAGTATGTCTGAATACATACAATAAATTTGCCCAGAGGTGCTAATGTAAAGTTTAATGCCAACTAAATCGTGAGAGGAAGCCTGGATCATCAACATCTTCAGAGAAGTAGCATGAAAGGCCAGCCGCGTGATAATGTTAGAAGCAAACAAATGTAATACAGATTATCGTTGCTTCTTATGTATAGAATAAGCTAGTTCAAATGTCAAATAAACTAAGCTTTAATTAGTGAATGCGCATATCCTGAACAAAGATGTGTTAGTATGTTTTCCATTAAATGCCAGTGTTGAGTATTTGTTGTCGTACAAGCAAAAGTGCAGCTTTTTCCTATATGATCGCTCAACTATATGAATTTCGTATGTACCGAAGTGCTTATGGTGAAGTCTGAACCCTGCTCCTTGACCGACGAGGCTTGGAGTTTTCACTGTCATTCCGTGACCGATGAGAACGGAAATATATCGTCCCGGCCGACGAGGCGTGGCATTTATTTGTTCGTGACCCGGCGTCCCAATTTAATTCAGATTTGTGTACAAATTAAGCAAAACATGTTTTATTGTCTTTTCATCTAGCAAATATCAGCCTAACCTAACAGTTCTAGCATGGCAAATTTTGGTCGAATTCGGATTTGGCTAACCTTTTATCAGTTTTGAATGTTTGATGCCTTCACAAAAAAAAATCGTCACATCCAGTTACCGGTCAAATTCTGCCTAAATTTCGATCCATTTCAATATCACATTGACAAAATTGAAAAAAAAAAGGTGCAAACTTTTTGGGATTAGGAAACTTTGATATCCATCTTTCGCATGCACACACCCAACTCGTTCATGGTCAACATGTCTATTGGTGCACGGCGAAAAACTGAACAAAACGAACCTAAAAGTACAATGAGAACTCACAAGGCAGGAGCGGCTCATAGCATTCGTGGTCGAAGTAGGCCGTGTCACAGCGCGTATCTAGCAGCGTCTTGCTCGACATATCGACTGCAACCACGACAACTTGGCGACCACGCGCAGAGGCACTCTCCCGGGAAAAATATTCTTCACGAGCAGAACGCGGCCGATCTCTCACGACACAGTAGATGATGTTGGAGTCTTTGACGTCGACGATGGGGAACTCCGGCAGAACGCACGGGAGATCGTGGCGCTTGGCGAGGGCGAGGAAATCAACGACGTCGATCCTGCCGTCCTCCACCCAGGTCCGCCGGTCGCCGCTCAGCGTCCACGAGCTGATGGCGGCGGGACGACGAGAGTAATCCGGGGCGCCGCTGAACCACGCGTTCAGCGGCGCGACGTCGACGAACTTGAGATCAGCGCCGTCGCTCGTGACGCAGAGCCTCCGGTACGCGAACTGGTGCACCCTGCCGTCCATCACCGGGTCGCAGTCGCCGTCGTAGGGGTGCACGGGCAGCGGGACGTAGCGGAGCTCCGGGTCATCGCTGAACACGTCGTCGCAGAACAGGATGCCCCTCAGGTAATCGACCCAGCCGATGGTGGAGTCGCCGAACGGGACCACCGCGTCGGTCTCCCACCAGACCAGGGCGTCGCCGTGGCCCTCGGCGTGGCGGATCGGGACGCACTTGGTGGTGCGCCATGAGCACGTGTTGCTGCGCATGCAGCAGAGCTTGGCTTTCACCGGGCAGGGTGTCAGAAGTGTCTCCGTTTGGTTCAACGTCAGGTGCGCCACCGCGAACTCCAACTCTCCTCCTCCTCCGACGTCGGCGTTCTGGCGGCAGACGATCCCGATGTTCTTGCCGGCCTCAGGGTTTATCGAGCGGTGAGAGCAAGCGGGGAGCTTTACGAGCCGCGTGGGCGCCGAGGCCAGGTACACGAAGAACTCCTCGGCTACGGGATCGTGCAGCGCGAAGGTGAAAACGAAGCGCAGGAGGATGGCGTTGCGGTGCCCCGCCACGGCTGCTGCCTGGTGGAGCTTCGGAGAACCGTCGTACGGCAAAGTGGTTGGAGATGAGTTGGAAGAAGAACGCAAGTGAAGGACGAGGCGGGAGAAGCCGACGCCGATCTCGTCGCCGGTGGAGGTGCGGCCGTACGCCAAGGCGGCGCAGCCGATGGAACCGTCGTCAACGACGACGCCGGGCCGGCTCAGGAAGCAGTCCAGCATAACCCAAGGCGGGTCTTCCTTTTTTGATGAGCTCTCGTCGTTGTGAGACGACGAATTAGCTGCGCCCGGCAAAGCTTGGGGCTCCATGACGAAGCGACGCACGAACACGAACACGAACACGATAACGGGAGGTTTTTTGCTCGACGAGGACGAGGTGCGACACGATTCCCAGCTCTGTGGCCCGCGGCTACTGGGACGTGGCAGCGGCCGGAAAAGAGCAAAGATGGGGACGTGGTCGATCGATGGTCGATTTCTTATATCAGGGGCGGTGTGCGGCGAGAAAGGAATTATGCGGACGTACATGAAACCGAAAAGAAAACGAAAAGAAGGCGGAGATACGACTCTGTCTCGACCTGGGTTTGTTCTCCGGAACAGAGAAGGCTGTGAAAATCTCACGGGCTAACATGGCATCAACCGGGCTGATTTTTTTAGAAAAGAGAATATGTATTAATATTCCAGCCTCTGTATCGATTGATACATATAGCTGTCCATTATTACAAAGTGTGATCCAAAAGAAAGGTCCAAACAGCTATAAACGACGTTCATGACATCCATCACAAGCATCAACATTATTTCAACTAGCAGAAAGTCTATTACTAAAGCACCATCTATTTAATGCGTAAATCTCCATCACCGTTGTCTCAAGCACATGGCACCCTAAATTTATTCGGGATCTTTGTTCTCTTTCTGCAGCAGCGCCCAGAATCGAATCGAGGCCGATACTTGCTTGAGAGCTTGTGTGCTAATACTACACGACTGTGCGCGTGGGAAACTGGATCCTGACTGACAGAGCTCGGCTGGTTGACGCAGTAGCGAAGGCGCATCATCAGCTCACCTGCGCGTTCAAGAACGATAGATACCTCGTCTAGTCGTCTTGTTCTAGTAGTAATCTAATAATGAGCGCCTGCAGAAAGTGGTTACCATTAGAGATTGCCGGGAACGGAAACGAGGTAGCTGCGGCCGCCGGCCGCATTGAGGGGCGTCACCAACCTCCTTGACCGCCTCCGCCTATAAACGCCGGCCACCACCAGGCCGACCAAGCGAGCCAGCCAGCAAGCACACACCCAAACCACTCCGACCAAATCACAATGGCCACCATTACTCGCAGCCGCAACGCGATCGCCGTGGCGATGATGATGGTGGCGTTGGCGGCGGCCACGGCGCAGGGCGCGGAGACGGTGTCGTGCGGGGACGTGGTGAGCGCGCTGGTCCCGTGCAGCGCGTTCCTGACCGGCGCGGGCCCCGCGACGCCGCCGGCCGCGTGCTGCGACGGCGCGCGGTCGCTGCTGCGGATGGCGGACACCGTGGAGGCGCGGCGCGCCGTGTGCCGGTGCATGGTGCAGTCCGCGCCGTCGTTCGGCGTGCTCACGGACCGCGCGCTGGCGCTCCCGGCGCGCTGCAACATCGACTTGAAACTCCCCATCGGCGGCGTCAACACCGACTGCAACAAGTAAGTTAGTTTCGATTCGGTGGACACACTACGCAGTACGTACGCGCTGCCAAATCAAGTACGCACGTCGTTCTTGGCTTGTTCTTTCTGGTCTCCAGTCTTCTCACGGCGCTCTTGCACGTGCTTTTGCTTTGTCGCAGGATATCGTAGGCGATCGACCGGCCGAACGGTCATGGTGGAGGGAGCGCGTCCTTGTCGATCGTGCTGGAAGGAAGGGAGAGCTTGTAGTCTGTGACTGATGATAGAGAATAATGCAGTCGTACTTGAATAATGGATGCTAAATATTTGATGTACAAGATGATAAAATAACGAGTAATTTGAGGTATTAATAATGGTTATTACTGGCATGGCGGCCACCTTGTTATTCTTTTACACCATGAACGTACATAAGTGGCATAAGACTGCAAATTCCAGGGGTGTTTCTTCAGAGAATCGGGACTCCCGCGTGTGAATATTATCTGCATGCATTTCCAAGTCAGTGAAAACTGGATCCATTGTAGATCATAGATCAACAGGTGCCGTACCGATCACCTGCAATGGCCAGCCTATTGCTCATTCCTCACTTTGCAATGGCCCGCCGCCCGTTCTGTTATTCTTCACCTTGCAGGATCCGTTACGTATGCTAGAACCCTTTCGGTAGCTAGCTAAAAACTTGTGCATACTTTTGTGAGGGTTTAAATCACACCGATTTGCTTCGCAATACCCAACTTCTCTTTGGCATAATCATAGTATACCTTGCGTCCAATAATCTGAAAGTAAATTTAGCTTCTATGTCAGAAACACAAAGCAAATTTGAGCGAGAAAAATGATACATCAAACGTCTCGGAAAGAGATATACGAACAATATTTCTAACAACAAGCCGCATCAAGTGACGAAACATGTCTTCAGTAGCCTACAGACATACAGGTTTGATTTAATGAAACATTCTGGCAGCAGTTAGATTTCGATTGCAAACAAGAGGAAGCTTACCCCTCCATCAATTTTGGCGATTTAGGTTTCATACTGGAGGAAGAACATACGAAAGAATTAGCCAGGGATGTTTAATACGGTACGAAAAGCTACAACGAAAAACTAGAGCTATTACTGGAGGAGTTAGTAAGTGAATAACATCAGTGACGAAGAGCAACCTTCCATGCTTTGCAAAGGACCAGGACCACCAATCATTTTTCCATCAAGCTTCTCAAGCTCAGCTTTCATGTCAGACCGGAATATGGAACAATGTCTGTCTTCTTCATGCACCTTTCTCAAAGCCTCTTTGTAATCCATCTAAGCAATGTGAAAGAAAGCAATTCCATAACTAAGCACATAAAGTTGGAACAGACAAAAAAAAAAGAACACCATAAGTTGCTTAGTTCTGCGTATTTAGGCAAGAATCCAACCTTGTCCTCCGTAACCCGCCTCCAAATGGAGTAAAATAAGTCAATGTAGAACTTCATGGAAGTTTTATCTTGGCGAACACCCCAAAGATAATCCTGAAAAAGGAAACATAGAATTGTCAAATACAATCATCACGTGCATACCCGCAAAATTTGTATGTGAGGGAGAGGCATCACAGAATAGCCAGAGGAAACCAAAGACTTAAAAATTTTGGGAAATCCTGCTGCGATCTTCAGCGCGTGATAGTAGGCTACTGCCTCCAATCTGTGCCACTAAACAACAAAATAGTTCAGGATGTGAGGCCCTAGCATCAGATACATTTAATGAACCATCTTTTAACCACAAGAGAATGTTGGAGGATGCTTACCACCACACGAGTGCACTCGTTCAGGAAATGTACCCACTGTACATGATTCAAAAGGGCAATCAGACCAAGATGACACATGATCACACGTTTACAGTCAATCAAATCATGCATACCTTAAGTTTCTTTTCTAATTCTTCTCAGAACTGGACAAACTGTTGATCACTCTCAAGCGTACTACAAGTTTCACGCTAACTCTCCCATTCTTCATACTCACCCTGTCCGATGAAAATACTCAATGCTCGTAACAATATACTTGGCATCAGCATCAGATCAAACGATTCAGTGCTAACAATAGTATACAGACACAAAGGAGAAGCTAGCAGGACCATTCTAAACCATCCTTGGGGCCTAAGATATCAGCAATTCAATGCTCTATATAAGGCCTTTGCAAAATCACTCCACAGTACGGTCGCATGATACATTCAGTGAGAACGGGGCGTGATACGGCAACAGAAGTCATAAAACAAAGCGCCTTGAACTAAGGTTGTTAACTATGCACTAAACTGATGATTTGTACGGAGCCGTTACTTACATAGTTACGAAGCATCAGCCGCTGGTAGTCCTGCAAGCGGGGATAGTGGCAGTAATTCTCATCAAAGTACCATTTGAAACTGCGTTCGTGCGACTCAAAGTAACCCTCCTCTTCAAGAGATGGGTACATGCATCTCAGATCTGCATCCTCCAGATTCCGCAGCTCCTCCTAAGAGAAACATATATAATAAGGCACGAAAAGTACTACTATAAACAAACATGAGTGGAGAGGTCATCAAACCTTAAGAGCTCTGATGCGATACAGGGCGAGACGTTCTCTCAACTGTTTCAGCTGTGGCTCCTCATAGAAAACCCAAAAATAATATCGTCTAGAGGGGCCAGGGTTCAGTTTGTTGCTGTAATGAGCGATCTTCTTGTCGATGGTATCCTCGTCCCAGTCAAAGCCTTCGATTGGTCCCTCGTACGTACGGTTGATGAACCCGACGATCCTTTCGTATTCTTCGTCGTCGTCATCCCTCCTTGCGATCTTACTGCGATCCCCGGAAGTAGATGTTGTGCTTTGGGTCATAGTAGTCCGCGTTTGAGCTGTAGAACGTGATCTTGTTGCCCCGTCGCCGTCTTCTCCGCATCCTGGGGAAACAGCAGCGCCGCGCGCGAGATTCCCCATCTCCCGTCGCAACCAACGCAGGATCTCTTCTGTGCTTCGGTTCTGCGGGTACGGAGTTCGTCGGCGATTCGAGTTCGACCCCAATGAAGTTTGGGTTTGGTGAAGAAGGCGGACTCCTCGCGCATTCAGTTCGGTCCAAACACTTGTTCATCTGGTCCATGGGCGCTCGTGGGCTCTATTTGGCCTGCCAATCGACTGTTTTTTTTCCTGGTGAACTGTATTTTACCCTCTTTTTTTCCTACTCTGGCTGGCTACGTACCTAACGTACGTCGTGCTTGGCTGCTTGCACGTGAAGTACGTGCTTGATTCATCACAGGGTATCGTAGGCTTGTATTTTGTGACTGATCGAATAATTAAAACATGGATTTCGAACTGAACACTGAACCGTCGGATGAAACAACACGAACGTGACAATCATAAACGGCTTTGGCATCACTTCGGCTAGGAATGCGTTGTGCAATTAGATACCAGACACGTTGCCATCGAATACTACATTAGTACTGTAGCATCGTCAATGGCGTGCGCGAGGAAGCCATCGGAGCTGGCCGCTTGCTGCCAATGACGCACGCACCGATCGGTGGACACGAACAGACCCATCCGCTGTCAGGTTCTGTTTCTTCAAAAGGCGTGAGAACTCCCATGTGTGATATCATCCCTTATTCAGCAAATGGAAGGTTTAAACGTGTGGTAAATATCCATTTTGCCTTCAGACGTCATGTATTATCCAGTGTTTTAAAAAGCGGAAAAACTAAGCGGGCGGTCGAGCACCGCCTAGCGCTTAGGCGCTTAAGCTGTGCTAGGCGTTCCTAGACGTTTGTACTTTTAGCAAATAAATATAAAATAATAGAGAAAAGATAGTGAAAACATGCATATCCACACATATTTGTTGTAGAAATAGGAGAAAATGCTTAATTAACAGCTTAGTTGAAAACGAAACGGTGAAGCACCGCCTAGCGCCTAGACGGCGCTTAAGCGGTCTAGGCGGCGGCTTTTTTAAACACTGGTATTATCCAGAAACTATATGAAGTCGGCATCGGAAACAGAAAAAGGAGCCGAACTAGAAGATAACACGTTGTCAGTATGCAGAATTCAGGAACCGAAGCTCTTGAATTCTGGAATTGTTATCTAGACGTACCAACTCTGAAATTAGTCTGATTAGAAGGTTCTGTTTCCCCTAGATGTTGATCTCTGCCAAGTGAAGCCATATTAACTGAAGTTTCTGTTCGGAGTTCACACTCCAAGAAAAGTTGAACTGAAGCTTCAGTACTGTTTTCCTATTTTCTTAACTGGTTTCATGCGGCTGTATAACGACGCCACCAGTCAGTGGACGACCGGAGACCAGATTGACGCGCCACACGGAGAACAAAACATGCCACGGAACTTCTTCACACAAGCGCAATTCAGACTCCTTCCTGTGCTCAACTCACCAGTTGCCGGCCTGATCAGGCAGTTAGAGTGTGGACAAATTTCGGTCAAGATTCAGATAAACTTTGGTCAATTTCGATGATTCTTTTCATAAAAAAATCTCGTGTCCAAAACAATTGGTCGAAAACTGCACCGAGAAACCAGGTAACAGGTTCAACTATTTACTCGTTTCCAGGTCGAAAACTGGGCAGACAAACCGGTAGTATCAAGCTGGGCGCGGAATGGCACAGGCAGAACGTTCTGATGATTGGTGTGATCTGATCTCCTTCGACTGAACTTTCCCGTTTGGTGGGACAAACTGATCAACGGACACCTTTTCCAAAAGAATCTGCATCAGGCCGAGGTTCGTTGTGCCACTCTGCAGCGATTCTTCAGCTTTACATGATACATGAACTGTCAACTGTCAAGCCGAGCTTCTGCTTTCTATTGATAGAATCGAGACTCCCGTGTGTGCCTCTCTTCTAGATCAGACAACAGATTCGTCCACTAACAACCCATCTGGCTGATTTTGACAGGCATCATTAGTTCTATAAACAATGTCGTCTTCTCCGTATCTTGAAGACCAGAAATGGCGCATGCCAAAATTGTCCAGTAAGCCATCGTGCGTTGTCATCTAGAAGAGAAATTTAGGAGAGGAATTTAGGACCAATTTGCCGTCAGGAAGGGGGAAAAAAAGGAAAACAAGGGCAGCAGCAACACACGATATACCAAATTGTAAGAGATGGGAGGCTCATCCGATAAGTAAAACCCCCATTAACAAAATAACCGAACCCTTGAATGGCATATGTCGTAGCCCTACTTTCCAGATATTCCGAAGACTATTTTTAAAGGTTTTTTCGAAGACATTTCTGACAGCTGGATAGAATAGAAAAGAGATTGGTATCCTTGCCGAACAAAGAAATAAGAGATTGTATTTAGATAGGACTCGAATAGGCGGTAACTGGCCTATAAATATTCATGTAACCCCTACGGGAAAACTCTCTGACTCCTTGCGAAACCCTAACACAAAGGTTGTCGTGTTATACACAGAAACACACTGGACGTAGGGTTGTTATCCTTCGGGAGACCTGAACCAATATAAACCCTCTGCGTGTTTTTAGATTGATCTCGTTCATAGCGTTGCTCCCTCGATCCAAATATCTGTCGAACACCCCGTTCAATCGGATGACGACAGAAGCGCGCCAGGTAGGGGGGCAGCGTCGAGTTTCCGTCAAGATCACCAGATGGGATCTGTTA
>LAPY01000970.1:123416-143366 GCA_000970635.1 Eragrostis tef | reverse complement strand
CCCCCCAGGGAGCCGAAGCTCCTCGTCGGACATGAACAGCGGCATCGCCGCGGGACGGGGGAACCGCGCCCTAGCCCGCCCGGTATCGCAGGATGGCTCTAGACGGTTCTAGGGTTTGGGCACCGCCGCGGGGAGGGGTGGCGGTGGTGGCGGAAGTGCGGAAGCAGAGAGGGAATGGAGAGAGCGGAGACGGGGCGAGACGCGAAGCGGCGTGAGCGAATGCTGGCGATATTAGGTCCGGAAGCGTCTATGGGACATGGAGTAGTGGGCCTCGGCCCTCTGTCCCCATACAAAAGGGACAGAAAAACGTGGGCTGGAAAAGGCCAGCTAATATTGGGCTAGAGTGGATGATCTGCTTTGATTGGGCTTGCGGCCCTACTAATTACTGATTGTTTCTCAAAAATGACAAGTACAGCGAGTCTGAAAACTTTATTAATTACTCGTTCCGTTTCTTTGTCCTAACATTAACAATTCCTATTGGGAGGGAGAGTACTCCCTTCGTCCCAACTGAACTTGGTGAGAAATAATACCTTCATCTCAAATTAATTGTCTCTCTAGCTTTAGTCAAAGTTAAATATTTATACCTTTGACCATCTATTTTTTAAAAAAAATCACATAGTGTAATGACATAAGATTTTTAATTTTGATTTATTAAGAAAAATACTGTCATAATTTGTAATTATATGTTGACTTATTTATCTTTTTAGAAATTAATGATTAAATGCAAAAAAAATATTTTAGTTTAACTAGAGTTGACATGTAATTTAAGACGAATGTCGTATTAAACAAGTTCTCGGTTCTTCACCACGCGTCCCTCGGCACTAGACTACTCATACAAAACTACTATACTAGTAGGTGTCTAGATCCTTTCAGTAGAGTAGTTGCCGGTACAAAACACAAAGGTGAAATTATACTGTGTGTTTCTAACCTAGAGCCAACTTCAGCTTCTTGGAACCTGAAAGAAAGCATACATGTTGACTGAGAGGGTGCACTTCAGAGATATATTGTACAAACGACTCTTATGAGCCAATGAAGCCAAAAAGAAACTGGCATCTTCGACTTCCAGTTTATTTCAACATGTTAGATAAAAGTGGCTCTGTGTCATGGCATGAACAGTAACGTGACAAACGAGCTAGTGCGGACAAACGAGCCCTTAAACTGCCTGGTTCCAAATTCCAATAGAAGCATAGTGGCTTCTGCAGTCTGCACATAACTCAAACCTAAACACAAAGGATATCAATGGTGACCTAATTACCTGCCGAACCTGCAGGCAAGTTACGAAGCCCGATCGTGTGTCCCGGCTATATTTGGTCTTCTGTGTGAACCACACGATTGGCACCGAGTTACGTACTACTCCTACCCACTTTGACGAAATATTTTGCTGTTGGGCACTGAAGATCATCACCCTTTCATGCATCAATGATAGCCTCGTCAGCAAGGGTGGCAATTTCGTTTTGACAGGAAAAACCGACCGACCGAGATGTCCGGTTACCGCGAAAACTAGAGAAACCGGTCGAAAACCGGATCAAAATACAAATAACGAAATTTGAACAAAAAAATGTCAAAATTTTCGGAAAACCGGTCCGGTTCACCGGTAAACCGGACTAGAATTCCAGAAAACGGTTTAAAGAGAAAAAAATGAAAAAATATATAAAAAATGAAACATTGAGACAAATTGAAACAAAAAATATGTTAAAAAACTAGATCGAATTTACAGCCCAATGGTGAAAACGGAAAATGTAGATTCGATCGTTTGTTTTGTCAAAAAATCAAGGAATGTTGCTAGTTTGAATTTTTCTTCTTTTTCAACCTACAAAATTTGCGTGATTTTTTGACCCATCAAACGATTGAATTTTACACCATTGTGCTTAAAATTTCATTTAGTTTCTTTACATATTTTTGTTTCAAATTTTATCAAATTTTTAATTTTTTAAATTTTAAATTCAAAAACCGAAGAACCATGTAAACCGAACCGGACCGGTTTTTCCTGTTTTCGCGGTAACCGGCCCGATTTACCACGGTTTTGTAAACCTGCTCGTCAGACGAGGTTCAGAGCTCTGTTGGGCACTGAAGATCATCACCCTTCCATGCATCAATGACAGCCTCGTCAGACGAGGTTCAGAACAATGGGTATACGTTCGTGTGAAGTGTAACCATCGCTGTGATTTCTTCCTCATCTTGCTCTGAAAGTGGTATGAGCCGCGGTCAGCAACATGTGCACGTGGCCAGCCAGCTTTCTTACGCCTGATTCCTGAACATGACACGTAAAGAAAGATTGTGTGATACAGGTAACGATCACGCGACACGCCAACACTTGCCATTCACTTTACTGGCTGCTGCTCTCATCCTTTCCGTTCTCTGCGAAATGCCGCAGGAATGTCTCGGTAAATGGAGTCTTCGCTGTGCTCGAGTCAGACAGAGGGGCCGGGCCAATGCAGCGAAGGCAGATCTTTTCGACCAAAGAGATCGAAGGAGTTGAACCGAACACATGCTGGCTCCAGGCTCCAGCCTTATTACAAGAACCAAAAGCCGGCCTCATATGAGCATAAGAGCATTACAGTGAATCACATCACATGAACATCTTGAGATGAGGAAAATACTAGTAGGTGTCTAGATCCTTTCAGTAGAGTAGTTGCCGGTACAAAACACAAAGGTGAAATTATACTGTGTGTTTCTAACCTAGAGCCAACTTCAGCTTCTTGGAACCTGAAAGAAAGCATACATGTTGACTGAGAGGGTGCACTTCAGAGATATATTGTACAAACGACTCTTATGAGCCAATGAAGCCAAAAAGAAACTGGCATCTTCGACTTCCAGTTTATTTCAACATGTTAGATAAAAGTGGCTCTGTGTCATGGCATGAACAGTAACGTGACAAACGAGCTAGTGCGGACAAACGAGCCCTTAAACTGCCTGGTTCCAAATTCCAATAGAAGCATAGTGGCTTCTGCAGTCTGCACATAACTCAAACCTAAACACAAAGGATATCAATGGTGACCTAATTACCTGCCGAACCTGCAGGCAAGTTACGAAGCCCGATCGTGTGTCCCGGCTATATTTGGTCTTCTGTGTGAACCACACGATTGGCACCGAGTTACGTACTACTCCTACCCACTTTGACGAAATATTTTGCTGTTGGGCACTGAAGATCATCACCCTTTCATGCATCAATGATAGCCTCGTCAGCAAGGGTGGCAATTTCGTTTTGACAGGAAAAACCGACCGACCGAGATGTCCGGTTACCGCGAAAACTAGAGAAACCGGTCGAAAACCGGATCAAAATACAAATAACGAAATTTGAACAAAAAAATGTCAAAATTTTCGGAAAACCGGTCCGGTTCACCGGTAAACCGGACTAGAATTCCAGAAAACGGTTTAAAGAGAAAAAAATGAAAAAATATATAAAAAATGAAACATTGAGACAAATTGAAACAAAAAATATGTTAAAAAACTAGATCGAATTTACAGCCCAATGGTGAAAACGGAAAATGTAGATTCGATCGTTTGTTTTGTCAAAAAATCAAGGAATGTTGCTAGTTTGAATTTTTCTTCTTTTTCAACCTACAAAATTTGCGTGATTTTTTGACCCATCAAACGATTGAATTTTACACCATTGTGCTTAAAATTTCATTTAGTTTCTTTACATATTTTTGTTTCAAATTTTATCAAATTTTTAATTTTTTAAATTTTAAATTCAAAAACCGAAGAACCATGTAAACCGAACCGGACCGGTTTTTCCTGTTTTCGCGGTAACCGGCCCGATTTACCACGGTTTTGTAAACCTGCTCGTCAGACGAGGTTCAGAGCTCTGTTGGGCACTGAAGATCATCACCCTTCCATGCATCAATGACAGCCTCGTCAGACGAGGTTCAGAACAATGGGTATACGTTCGTGTGAAGTGTAACCATCGCTGTGATTTCTTCCTCATCTTGCTCTGAAAGTGGTATGAGCCGCGGTCAGCAACATGTGCACGTGGCCAGCCAGCTTTCTTACGCCTGATTCCTGAACATGACACGTAAAGAAAGATTGTGTGATACAGGTAACGATCACGCGACACGCCAACACTTGCCATTCACTTTACTGGCTGCTGCTCTCATCCTTTCCGTTCTCTGCGAAATGCCGCAGGAATGTCTCGGTAAATGGAGTCTTCGCTGTGCTCGAGTCAGACAGAGGGGCCGGGCCAATGCAGCGAAGGCAGATCTTTTCGACCAAAGAGATCGAAGGAGTTGAACCGAACACATGCTGGCTCCAGGCTCCAGCCTTATTACAAGAACCAAAAGCCGGCCTCATATGAGCATAAGAGCATTACAGTGAATCACATCACATGAACATCTTGAGATGAGGAAATACTTTATTCTGACTGTTTGCAAGCGGACATGGAAGATGCTCGGCAGTTCAGCACTTCAGCTACTACAAAGCACAAACCCCGTGCTTTCCTAGTCTGTCACTGCAGTTGCAACTTGCAAAGCAGAAGCTTGTGGTTCAATACTCGAATGGCATACGGCCAGCACGATGCGCTGAAATCAACTTGGAGGCTGGAGCTAGCTGCATGCCTGGATTAACAAGTGGTTAGCAGACAGGGCTGATTCCGTATTAATTATGGTGAGCTGTGGTTAGCACAGTGGGCTGCCTACACTAACAACTGGCCATTAATCTGCAGCGGAACAGTCAGTCTCTGCATTGTTCAGGGCACTATCAAATTGCAGGCTTTCAGAGGCATGTGTAAACAAGTGTTTTTACAAGTACATAACTCAGTTTAGGTAGTAGGAGTATGGTAGTATCTGCTTCGAAACCTTTACCATTTGTCCTGTTCTGTATCATCAGCAACAGCTTAAACAAATGCGGCAAGCCGCAATAGGCATCGCCGACGAGAATACGCATGATGAGGTCCAACCCAGAAGGCTCCGATGATTCCACCAACTGCAGATGCATCATTGGCACTGAGCCTATGATTTGTCTATTTGGCATGAAGGGCAACATATATTCCAATTACTAAAGAAACACAACAATATCATGAAAAGCTATGCTCTTGATTCCCAATAGCAAGAGAGTACCAAGTACATGACACTTGTTGTTTAAATCTAACTACTTTGTTCACATTTAAGGTGCAAACGTATCGAGAACGCAAAGCAGTCTCACTAACAAACGCCGGCTGACGAAGGCCTGGAAATTTACACGGATTCAGGCTACTACCACTTAATTCACAAGTAGTCCTGTCGTCCCAGGTGTAACTCCAACTCACAGTGTGCAAATGCAGCAACCCTTGTGAACTACAGGTGAACACCGAAAATACAGGTTCACCGGTCAATGAGTACGCCCCTACTATTGTGTAGTTTGAGTGTCGGACTGCATACATCTTGATCAGCTCCCAGCTTCGTCGATTCTTTGCAGCGACGGCCGCCATTGCCGATGCCGTGCACTGGAGCTCCGGTTGCCGTTGTCCTGACGCGCCAACTGCAGTCAGATGGGAGTAATCAGAAGATGGAACCTTTGCATGTGGCCATGGTTAACTAGAAAGAAAAGATTCTCGAAAATGATTCTTTCTCCTGACATCTGTTGAAACTCGATTAATTTTATCCCTTAATCTAGTGCTGTACTTCCTTCTGGATGCTATAGCCACAGTAGCACTGGTTAGTTAGTTATCTACGCACTGTCCTTATGCTCTAGGAAAACTATAGTATTCTTGTTTTTTTTTGCGAGGGATGTAGTATTCTTGTTTGCATGTTACCTGGAATGTGATATATATTTAGATAAAGTTATGATTTTTGCAGCCAAAAAATGTTATGATTCCTGCAGCTAGAGTGCTAAACTGTCATGATTCTGCAATAATACGGGCAGATTTTGGAGCAGTTGCAAAACAATTCCAGTTGCAAGATGAGGACACATGATAGTCACGAGGACAGGAACAACCAACTACTCGTAGCGAAGCCATTAAAGGCGTCTGGATCATGGCGAGAGCGTGCATGGGATGGGGGGATCGGAAAAGTAGTTGGATTGAAGAGGCAAGTCGAGTCCGTGTAAGCCGACGCCTACCTGATCAAGACTGGCGTCCAAGGCATCTTCGTCGTCGTCGACGTCCTCGGCCGCGCCCCTGGCCTTGCTCTGCTTCGACTCCAGCAGCTGCTGCTGCGCCTTCCTCAGCTTCTCCTCTTTCCTCGCCTGCATCGCCTTCGTCACCTCTACGACAACGAAGAAAGGATACTGTCAGTTTCTCCATTTTTCACGCGCAACTGACTGTAGAGAGCACGGTCGCGATTCGGAAGTCGGAAAATTACCCTGGGTGGTGATGAGGCGGTAGGCGTGGCCGAGGAGCAGCGTCTCCTTGGGCTTGAGCAGCTTCACGCGGGTGAGCCGCACGGTGCGCCGCTCGCCGGCCGCGGCGTCGTGTCGCTCCTCGGCGACGCGGAGCGTGACGAGCGCGACGTAGTGGCCCGGGTTGGCGCGCATGACCTCGGCGGCGCTGGTAGACCAGTAGAGCCGCTCCACCCGCCCGCCCGGGTGCTGGAGCACCACCGCCGCAGCCTCCGCCGCCTGGCAATTGCCCATGCTGCTGCTGCTGCTGTGCGCGCGCGGGCTAGCTAGCTAGACCACCAGGTTGCTGCTGCCGCGCGCACAGGCCGGCCGGAGAGGCGCGGCGAGGCGTGGCAGAGGAGCAGGGCAGGTGGTCGCGTACAGTTCTTGGAGCGGGCGAGCGAACCGCTCAAGCGCCGAGCCGGTATATATGCCGACGAGCCACGTAGTGACCGTCGCACCTACCGTTTCTTTTCTATTTTTTTTCCCCGTCTCTGCCGTTGCGGCTCCGCTCCACCTGCCACGTACGCCGCGTGCTCGGATGCTCGTGGCTCGCGCAGTTGCGCCTCGCGTGAGACCCTGCCGCGCCCATTCCTTTAAGTTTCAGCCTTGCGAGTACGTGCTCTGGCGCACGGGACTCTGCCGGGCGATCAGCGCGGTGAAATAGGCGAGAAAAATCTTTGCGACCGATCCCGGCGACGCACAGGTATCGTCTGGCCGACGGGGAAGGGAGCCTGCGAGCATCGCGGATCGTTTTCGCTGCCTTTTCCCCGGCGTCGCACGTGAACGGACGGTAGAACGTACGCGTTGAGGAGTTGTTTGTACTCGTCGGGAAGTTCGCAGCAGCGTGACCAGAGCCGGAGGAAACAGCCCATCAATCGGTCGTTTTCGCGGGGCGGCGTGCGGACCAGGGAGGTCGAATCGACCATTGGGTCTTGCTTCCTTCTCCCTGCTGCGTACGTTTGGCCTCCACCGGCCATGTAGCTCACCATCGCAGAATAGCCATCATCTTAGTCCATGCATATGGCAATAGGCAGGAGCTACCTACAGCCTGCCGATTTGTCGAATTTACAATCTTCTCTGGCTAGAAGATGCTTCGACGGTTTGATTTTTTATGCGCATTTCAACTTCCACAGCATGTTGTGAATTATGAAGTCGCGAGAACGCATGGCCAGACAACAAAATCTTGTCCACATTCTTCAATTTCTATCGGAGGATCATGGATTGGTACTTGAGTATTTTCTGAAGTCCCTGTCACCCCGTAGGTGAATGTTAACAAATTCGACGACTGGATCCACCTACTGGTCCAGGTCAACTTATTCGATGATGAGCCTACACCTCGCTAACATCCGGCATGCAGCTTTGCAGTTTGTATTTCGATAGAGCACCAAACAAGAACCAAATTATTCCGCCACATACCGTTGAGAACAACTCTGTTGGCCAGTTTGGTCATGTGGTATGTGAATCTTCTGCCCTTCCGTGTGTTCTGCCACGGAGATGCCTCAAAACGAAAGTCGCTACCTTGTGCTGTTGTGCCGTCTCAAAAAGGAGGATAAAAACAGCTGCAAAACCAATATGAAACTAACTACTTCCCCCACACTGAACTGGGCCTCACAACGATCGATCATTTGCTACCACTTCATTTGCGGAATAATTAGTTGAGCATAATAAAGAGGAAAAGGCTTTGCCATCATGCCAGGCGTCATATTGAAGGACACTTACAATATAATAGCCGCACCTCGAACCTCAAATAGTACTGGAAGTACGATGCAAAATACAAGTGCACTTGCATGAAAATTTTTGCGGTTGCTTATTTATAAATGGAAGAAGTCTATTTTACTACCCTTAAGTATCTATATAGTTCACTTAACCCCCTAAACTAATTTTTGATCTATTTTACTACTCCGAACTATCTAGATTGGTTCAATTCACTCTCTCATGAATTTTTACTTTATTGCTTCTCTTTTAAATAGTTAGAGAGAGTAAAATAGACCAAAAATTAGTTTAGGAGGTTAAGTGAACCACATGAATACTTGAGGGTAATAAAATAGACTTCTTCCTTTATAAATAGTGTACTAGCACTTTAAAATAGCAAGCGGATGCGCCGCATATCATGGCTCAATGCTGCTTCGGTCAGTATTATACTACCATGACTTGCACACCAAATTGTTCTACTCTCCGCTTGCTTCCTGCTAATAGAATGGATCGAGTTAAAAAAAACTGGAACGACCATTCTGCTGCTTGCCTTCCAACCAGCAGCTTCCTGAAAACAAGCCAGAATCAAAATTGCGTCTAACATAGTAAAACAAGCCAGCATAAAAAAGAATTGTGTCAAACATACTTAAGTGGGAAGAAAAATGAAATATTGTACGTTAGGTACTCGTAGCTTAGTTGCATATTATATGAGATGTTTATACTTTGCCTAAAATCGATTGAGACTCGCAGAATCGTGTCTCCTCGCTGCCAGGGCAACGAGCACGTACGTTCATGCATTTATGCTGACGAGGCAGTTGGATCTAGCTTTCGTATGCATGTTTTGCGCTAGCATTTCCGGCGATAATCTCTTCTCGTTATAGCTGGAGATCGGGTTTCCTGGTCAACAATGGCAACACAATTGTTATTGCCGGTACAGTGGTACTACTCCAGTTAAGCATCTGTATCTGGCCGTGCGTGATGTCGCGATCATGGTCACGTAATCCCACAGGGATATGGTGATGCCGCATTGATGAAACCATGTGCACCGGGCGCGGTTGCCTTGTCCGATTGGCGTCTCGCGTACCCTTGGTGAAGTGAAGGCCTCCTTGCCATTTCTACTCCACTGACCACCGGGAGAGAGACGTGTATGCTAGACGCACTGCTGACGACGGGGCAGCGGCTGCGTTGGCCAAACGTGCCAGTGACCCGAGAAATTAACTGACATCAATATCAATGGCACAGTTCTGTCCATCTCTATCAATAGAAACGGGTAGAGTAAGGTAGGAAATGGTGAATTGGAGCCGGCCGGCCTGTACATGGGAAAGTCTTTGGTGCAATAGACATGTGCAGCGTTTGTGATATCGATGCGTAAGGTGAGGTCAGTATCGTATTACATCTCAAGGGACCATCCCTAGAGGCTGAAGTCCACGATTTTGACATCCTTTGCTGTATGTTTGCGCTATAAATTCCTGCACGGCTGCTCGTACTAGGCACGTATATTTGTTGTGTCAACAAAAATGAGGAAAAAGAAAAGGATGGATTATTATTTAACATCTCGTGCCTGCTGCTAGTATGAGTCCAGCGCGGCGCCAAATGGCAAGTGGGTGATTGTGCAATCGTCGGCCATGCAAATGCCATGCGATCATTCTTCCATCCACGAGATGGCCCAACAGAAACAGGCCCACGCTGGAACCGCTTTCCTCAATAATGCGAGTGTTTAACGAGGCCTTCAGGGACCATGCATGCAACTTGCGTACGCAGACGGCGCGTCTGTATTACGTAAATTTGTGCGTGTAGATTGCAACATGAGCACTAACCCTACCTGCCTTATCATCGAGGTCGCCTTCTTTTCTGTGCTTCATGTTTGTACATGTGCCATACCCGTGCCCGTACAGTAAAGTTTGGCCGCATCTGTGGAATTCTTTGTCAGGCCACAAGGTCATGAAGACATCCCCTAGCTGTCGATCGGTGGACGGAAGCAATGATCGTCCAGCGGTGGTCCTCGATTAAAAATGGGCAACCCAGGCTCTGATTTAGCCGTTCTGTTCGTTGATTCCTTTTTGGTTTGATTTGAAGGGAGAGCTTTCTGTGTTCGAAGAAGAGGAAATTGTTCAAGTCTCACTTTCCATTTTGTGTTCATTTGCAAATTAAGAACATAGTTAATCATTGAGCATTGAAATTGCTATCATGAAACCTTTGTTGAGGTGAACTAAACCTACCTGCACTGATACACACGAGAGACGACTTTCTGATAATGGTGCACCACCAAATCGAGATGAGTATATGCCACAAAGATTTGGCACCACCCGCTTCCAGCTATGTCAACATGTCGTTTATATACTAACAGCGGTCCACATGATTTCACATGGGAAATACCATTCTTTCTTTTATAAATGTATATTTATATCCGCTCAGGGATTCCAAGGACAATAAAAACAAACAAAGCCATACAATTTTGCGAGAAATCCACATAACCAACAGCTTGCCATGGATCGAAGGATCTCAATGCCCCCCCACTGGCTACTCGCAACAGTCCACTTCATGGTAGCACATAGCAGAAGGGGAACAATTTTTTATACGAATAGAATCACAAGCGCCGACCTTCAACGACCGGATGAATGCTGAGAATCTAATACTACCTCTATAAGTGCCGTATATATGATAGATGCAATCATGCATCAGCACATGTAAACAGTAGAGACTCACGGGTGAAGTAGTAGAGCCACATGAATTTAGATCACGTCACCAAGCAAGAGAATGTTGGCGAAGAGCCAAAACTAATCAGATGTCCGAAGCTGAATAACATGAGCAAAAACAAACCAACATGCCGTCATCTCATTATTTTTCACGTGTCTGTAGTGTGGACTGTGGAGAGCTAACCACAGGTACCCAGAATCAAAGCACATACAAAGGAGCCCCCAAACTCTAGTAGTTCCATAGAAGCATATAGAGAAAACAATAGACGTCCTTCAACTTTTAAGGCACGTGCATATTTGCCAATATTTGAAGTTTATTTATCATAACAAATTTATAGTACTACAGCCCCAGATAAATTGTGCCCAACAAAGTACACAACGATCTTGATGAATTCCACTACGCCTTCTCGTCCTTCTTCTCCTCTTTGTCCTTTCCCACTTCGAAGTCGAGGTCAGGAACGATGAACTCCACGTCGTCGACGTAGCCTTTCGTCTCATATTCTTTTTTTTTTTGATCGGTTCGTCTCATATTCTTGGCGGACTAGTGCCTGGTACTCCCGGGACTTCCCCAAAACTTTAGCCACCTGGTCGCGAAGCTCCTCAGGTTCAGGATCTCGATGCGTCGGACTCCCGGGTATCTCGCTCGGAACAGATTTTCGTATTTGAACACATGCAGTTGTGTATTTCCAGATCTGAGCAGGCAAACTTTTTTTTTTCCAATTCTAAGCAACATGACGTCATTATGACTACTAAGCCGCTCCCGATTGCTAGCCCACAATCCATCTATACGACTGCTTGCCGTACCTTCATTGATTCCTGGTATGGCTTCTTGCTTTTTTTTTTGACGGCTAAATGAAATCTTTCACAATTTTTCATAGTCCAATCTCAGGCATCTGGTACTAGCATTTTTCCCAATCTGTGTTCATGCATCTTTTAAATTGAAAGGGATACGTTGGTGTTTGTTCAAAAGAGAAAAGGCTGTATGATCAGTCTGTCATTACCGGTGTACACTAGCTAATCACATTAGCTGTTCTTGCGTTGGGGCTCTGCTCGCTGCTATTTCCAGATCACCAGAGTACCGGACTCCCAACTAGGCGGCGCATTTCATTGCAGCCTAGCCTAGAAGAAAAGAATACTGCCTAGAGACGGAGATACGGGCTTGGCGTGCTCACATTCGAAAATACCCATCTGCATGTGCTCAAAAGCAGAAAAAACGGTACTCACTGACATCCATATCCAAAGCGGCGTCAATCTCCCACTGGTCAAACCTCCTTACCACCTTCATCCTGTTCGCAGCGGGATCGATCAGGAACGCGCGACGCAAACCGAGCGTCGGCTCGGCTACCCATCGAGTCCGCTGGCGGAGGCTGATCGGCTTGTGGCGTTCTTGTTGATCTTCCTCCCTCGGTCTGATGACAATGCGAGTTGGCGCCAGACTCTTCGACTTGTATAGAAAAGGACCCTAGTTAGCCATTCCGACTCGGTTTGTTCACCTTCTTTTTTCGCATTGGGCTAGAAATCAAATTCGACCTTCCTGGGCTCAAAGTTATTCGTCTCTTTGGGTCTAACTAATATGAAACATTGTTCTTGGTTTCACTACCTACATTCCATTCAGATTCAAAAGACAACAACAACAACAAAAGCGAAAAGAACCACATCAATGGACAAATCACAGCAGTTGGTCCGAAAGGAGGTGAAAAAAGACACAAGTTAAGGCTGCAAGAGTTACAAAGTTAACATCGAATTGTTCTGCCGAAGTCTACATTCAGAAAAATAGCTTCATTGGCGCGATTCCTTCCATATTAGCACTAGTACACTACAAAGAGACTGGATCACCACAATGGCATGGTCAATCCATTGATCTCGTCTCAATGGGATTGACTACAGAGAGGTATGAAATATGAACTAGCATGCCATTGTCATTCCCATATGCAAAAGCATAACCAAAATTTCCTACTTTTGGCCTTAGAGAGTATTAAATATACAACAGTGTGCCATCAGAACATTTCGTTTGTTCCATAGTATTTCCATCTTTAAGGGCATACTATAGCACATACCAAGATAATTCAGAACGACGGTCTGCCACTGCCAGAGAACAGGGATGGAGGTTCGGGGTAACAGAGTATCTTGCTTAATCACAGTGCTCAAACCGACGGGAAGAATTTGTTCAAGTTGAATGGCAGGGAATAGAACTCCTCACTTCTAGTGTCAGTCCTGTATGACCGGAATTTATCCCACCAATGGTACCCTCTGTCTTTCTTGACAGAACTTTCATGCCTGTGAAGAGTGTTGTCCAGCAGATATGCAACAAAGCCAGCGACAAACGCCTTCGACGAGAACAGAACATTTACAATGTCGTTGAACTGTAAGAGACGAGACAAACGATCAGTACTACTCCACATAACATACCTGAAAGCTGCTATCACATACCCATCTTGAACGTGTGTGCACAGGACCGAAACCAGCAACAGATGTGTACTCGTTGAAGTATTGAGGAACTGAAAGGCCCATAAAGACTGAGAACCCTAGGATGAACTTTGTCCTAAAGCTGTTCAGATTGCAGAACTGAAGAAAGCCAAGACCAGCAGAACCTGTAGACAAATAACAGCAGAGTTCATCACAAACACACATTTGTCTGATGTATCAACAGTTATGATGTAAAATAAATTAACAAGACTAAGTAGTCAGAAAATGTCAACTCACCAGCATAAGCAAAGAAGATACAGTACAGAGCTGCAAAGATGGGTGGAAAAGGCCCCTAGTTAGCCATTCCGACTCGGTTTGTTCACCTTCTTTTTTCGCATTGGGCTAGAAATCAAATTCGACCTTCCTGGGCTCAAAGTTATTCGTCTCTTTGGGTCTAGAAGGTGGAATCCCAACTAACCCAAAGAATCAGAAAAACCAGAAGAACCCAAAGAATCTGAAACATTGTTCTTGGTTTCACTACCTACATTCCATTCAGATTCAAAAGACAAAAACAATAAAAGCGAAAAGAATCACATCAATGGACAAATTATAGCAGTTGGTCCGAAAGGAGGCGAAAAAAGCCAAAAGTTACGGCTGCAAGAGTTACAAAGTTAACATCGCATTGTTCTGCCGAAGTCTACATTCAGGAAAATAGCTTCATTGGTGCGATTCCTTCCATATTAGCACTAGTACACTACAAAGAGACTGGATCACCACAATGGCATGGTCAATCCATTGATCTCGTCTCAATGGGATTGACTACAGAGAGGTATGAAATATGAACTAGCATGCCATTGTCATTCCCATATGCAAAAGCATAACCAAAATTTCCTACTTTTGGCCTTAGAGAGAGTATAAAATATACAACAGTATGCCATCAGAACATTTCCTTTGTTCCATAGTAGTTCCATCTTTTAAGGGCATAATATAGCACATACCAAGATAATTCAGAAGGACGGTCTGCCACTGCCAGAGAACAGGGATGGAGATTCGGGGTAACAGAGTATCTTGCTTAATCACAGTGCTCAAACCGATGGGAAGAATTTGTTCAAGTTGAATGGCAGGGAATAGAACTCCTCACTTCTAGTGTCAGTCCTGTATGACCGGAATTTATCCCACCAATGGTACCCTCTGTCTTTCTTGACAGAACTTTCATGCCTGTGAAGAGTGTTGTCCAGCAGATATGCAACAAAGCCAGCGACAAACGCCTTCGACGAGAACAGAACATTTACAATGTCGTTGAACTGTAAGAGATGAGACAAACGATCAGTACTATTCCACATAACATACCTGAAAGACTGCTATCACATACCCATCTTGAACGTGTGTGCACAGGACCGAAACCAGCAACAGATGTGTACTCGTTGAAGTATTGAGGAACTGAAAGGCCCATAAAAACTGAGAACCCTAGGATGAACTTTGTCCTAAAGCTGTTCAGATTGCAGAACTGAAGAAAGCCAAGACCAGCAGAACCTGCAGACAAATAACAGCAGAGTTCATCACAAATACACATTTGTCTGATGTGTCAACAGTTATGATGTAAAATAAATTAACAAGTAGTCAGAAAATGTCAACTCACCAGCATAAGCAAAGAAGATACAGTACAGAGCTGCAAAGATGGGTGCAGGTATTGCTGCGAAAACTGCTCCAAATTTGCCTGGATAATCAAGATGACTCATGATTAGTATGCATTGAAGCGATCGTTACCTAGCAAAATTATAATGCTGTTGCTAGGTTACTTCATCGAACAACAATTTGCAGGTAAGTAACAATAAGGCATGCAGACACCATTGTGTTTACTGAATGAGCCATGCACAAGGCTCCCCTCGCGCATATATGAAGCAAGAAGTAACAGAACTTCACACTGTATTTCAACTTTGTGTAATTTAATTCCCTTTTTGGCTTTTAAATAGGACTGAATAAGGCACTAATAATACTTGTATGAGCATTTACAACCCCGCAAGTCTACTATAGTCTAACATATCACAGTCTCACAATTGTATCAACAAACGACATCACATCCCCAGCATCAGGATAGAATCACACCTGCTTCTGAAAATGAGAGACCATGACCCGTACCACGGGGTGCATGAGGCACACTTGTGCATACCTATTGCGGACTCAAGGTAATGCTCTATCATTAGAACGTATTATAATAGATACCTAAGCGATCAACACTACAAAACTACCATTCCTTTATTAAAGTATAAATGAGGATAAAGAAGGTAGATAGCATTGCAATAACAATGGTCCAGTAAATCCCTTTTCAGAAAATATAAGGTATGTGTCTACTTTTTATCTGCACGAGTAGGTAGCTAAGCTACAAGATTTTGTTTATCCCAGCTCAGTTCCTTCGGAAAACAGCGGTTAATATCCATTACAGGCAGATTTGGTCCTGAGCTTTATTGGAGATCAAGTTGCACTTGGAACTTCCAAAGGATCAGTCGATCTGTCTACAAGGCATGCGCCCAGAACAACCTTGATTCCAATGTAGTTTTCAGACGTTTCTTGAACTATTCCATTAGTAAACAACAATCTCAAGGGGTACAAAGAGAAGGCTACCATTCAAGAACTACTTTATAGCGGGCTTATGGAACACAAGAAAAACTAGACAGATTTGAGAGTCTTACTATATATAGTTTAATATATTAGTATGATATCATCTAAATAAACTACCTCAATGATCTTATGGGAAATTAAATACTAGTTTCATGGCAAGCAACCTTACCCAGAATTGAGAAAAATATCATGAAACCAGCTGATATCTGCACTACCCTTCTGCTACCAACCCGTGTCAAGGCTAGCAAGCCAGCATTTTCACTGCAGATTAGGCAAAAAAATGTTACATCAAAATCGGATAAGATGTATTTTTCAAAAGAGGATGAAATGCATTCCTAATAATATGCTGCCTGATGCTTACACTGATACAGAAGATCCATTTCCAGTTCCAAATAGTCCACCCAGTAGAATACCAATGCCCTAAAGCAAAAACAGTAACATGTGCTGCAAGTGAGCTCCGATTCACAATTATCTAGTCATTTTTTAACATGCAGTGGATTAGAGAAAAAGAAAATACGAACCTGCCAGCCAATACCACGGCTAAGTACAGAGGGTGGGATAGGTGTAGCACTGGCATACCTAGAAACAGCAATGAAGGCACCAGTAGACTGCAAAGAGTTATTTAGTGGGTTCACTATTACATTGTTATGCAATCTCACGTTTTGCAATGAAGTGCTCAAATAATATTATGTACATACCTCCACAAGAGCAACAAATGATGCAGCCATCATTGCAAAAGCTTCACCCGCATCAAAAGTTGGAGCACCCCATTGAAAGGGATAAGGCACTCTTATCCTGTCATTATAGTTGTGTAAAAGTTGGTAACAGATCGCATGTTTTACAGGACAATAAGAAATGAACAATTGTATCTTCAGAACAGTAGAAGAATACCATGGTGCACCTCCAATCAATCCGGAACGATCAGTTCGGCAGTGAAATTGGGTCTTCGGAGGTGCATTCCTGTATGCTCCTCCAACAGTGAGAAGATATGCATACAGCCACACTATGGGGATAGTGAATATAACAGCAAATCGATCAAAGATAGACTTCATCATGTGAACAGTGTGTGGGAGGTACTGCAAAAAAAGGGAACAAGAAGGAAAATAGGCAGTTTGAGGACACAGAACACACGAAGTGCCATGTATTAGCAAAGTGGGGGTAACAACTGCAACTATTGAAGGCCAACCGTACCATGGCAAAGATCACCATTAGAAGGAGTTGAGGGAGACCAATCTCAACACACTTGGCAACCTAGGTATTCACAGTTCAAGCATAAGCGATGTATTTTAAGACATAGCAAGTAGAAATTCAATTGCCAATTCTTACCGAGGGAAAGCCTAGCTCATAAAGTCCAAAGCCAACTAGTGCCACCAAAGGAGCAGCTGAGAGTGGACTCAGATACCTGAAACAAAAGCAGAACATAAAGTACACAACTTCAGGCGAGACAGAGTGATAATGTAATACAAATTGTTTCTACAACAGTTTTGCTTGCTTAAGTGTCTGGAACAACTGTTGAATTTGCAAGAAACAATTATTGATCTGTTCATTTCCCTACCTGGCAACATTACGCCAAAGGCCACTGAAGCCAACAATTATCTGTAGGGCCGAAGCAACAATCAACGCACCTTGTGTTCCACGCATGATGCGGAGAAATTTCTTCACAAAATATCAGCAAATCATCAGGTCTACTTATACAAAACTAAAGATCAGAGAGCAAGTATATACTACAGTTTGAACTTACAGTGTGAGGGTTTGGCTCATTGGCATAACGTCCAGCAAGGATGATTGAGATAGTAGGCAGAACGAAGGTGTATGAGCCACCAATCACTGCAGGCAATCTGGTACCAAAGAAGCTCTGAAGGAGGGTGTTGATCCCTGCCACGAACAGCAATGTCTGGATTACAACCGCTTTGTCCTCCTAACATAAAAGGAATGGTCAGTATTTGATTATGAGCTTCAGAAAAAAGCGGCGTGTAAGAGTAAATTAGAAATCTCACATTGTTTCCTCCCATTTGCGGAACTAATGCAGTTGGTATGATCACAGTGGTACCAAGCATGACCAGATAATGCTGGAACCCAAGAAGAATGGCCTCGGCTGCATTACAGACAGTCCAATAAATAATATAACCGAGTTCGAGCAAAAAGTTTCTTGTATAAAGATATTGTATGTGTTTTCAATAACACAGAACACAAACATGTTGTAGGTAGTCAACTATGTTAAAAAAAAAGTTGATCCAACCGGAATAACAACTGATGGTAAGTTAACCAACCCATTTAAGCAACAAATCCAAGATAGAAAGACAATACGGTCACACAGTTCAGTGAAGATGCCAAACAAATAAAATTATTCTACCTAACCTCTTTTTTTACAATGAAGCTACCGAAGCTTGTCATGCTTTCCTTCCTTTACCACCATATATTTTACAATGAACTGAATATGCAACAATGCTTTCTACTTCATTTTTGTTTTGGCCACGGAGCTAACTCAAGCCCAATGGTGATGTTTTACAGAGATACAACTGAATCGAGCTAACATCAGCAACTTCGCCACACCACCATAACGCATCTGTTAGCATGCTATACAAGCCAATGTATCTGAACACTCAAACCGTAGAAAGTCCCAGGGCAATAATACAGACAATCAATGCAAGTGAAAGAGAAAGCGATGTTTTGATATGGAAGTAAGGTTTGGAGCAAGCTTAGTAGCCACCGCGTCCATATACCAATGGGATGATGCACAACACATTACTCACGAACTAGGCAAGGATTAGCCATATATTAAACCAAAAAGGCATGGAGCATGTGCCTAAGACTGAAAAGAGTCAACGCTGGAGTTAATTAACAGCAAAGTTACCCAACAGAACTCCAGAGCAGCACCAGATTTCCTGAATATTCCATCAACATAACTGAGATGTCTCAGTCTAAGGATATACCACAGTCATTAATCAAGGTGACAGCGAAACGTGATAACAGATTCCAGGGCTATGTGCAACTTGAGCATCAAGGGTCAAGACTAAAAGCCCCTCGCAAGTACTTCGAAAATCCAGTTGGTGAATATACGCCACTAGCACCAACACGAGTCCAAGCCGACCGTGCAGGATCACGAGCATCCCATTAAACAACTAATGAAGCGGAACGGAAAGGCAAAGCGCTTTTTAGAAGTATCTAAGCTTGAGACAAGGAAAGCTCGGGCAGATCTGGCAAGTCCACCGGAAACCCACTCGGCGCAAGCGAAGCTACAAAGCGTCCAGGACCAGAAGTAGTTAAACACCACGCCGCAGCGACGGCATTAGCCTTGAGAACGACGCGAGGAACTGCGACGTTCGTAGCAGCAGCGCATCGCTTTCGCAACCAACCAACTAACCAACTCCCCAGAAGAATGGGACCAAATTAAAGCCAAACAGAAACCCCCCAAATTTTGCACCCCGCCGCGGGGCTTTCGCTACCAACAACAACAACAACGTGAACGGACTGCGAAAAGCTTCTCACGCAAGCCGAGCGGCCGCAGGAGGACGGAGCTGAGGAAGCGGGAGGGAATGGGACTGGGAGGAGGGGGACTCACGCCACGGAGGAGGGCTGGTGATGCAGTAGGAGACTCCGGGGAGCTGGTCCTTCACGGGGTGTGGCGTCAGGTCATCCTGCTTCGCCCCGCCACCGCCACCTCCACCGCCCGCCATCTCGCGCCTCCTGGATCACTCCTCCCTCTGATCCTCTCGCAATGCGAGTGCCAAGCGAGCGAGAGGAGGAGCAGCGGTGCGGGAGTGGTGGTGTGGCTGGGGAGTGCGTGCGTGCTGGCGGTAGCAGTGGAGTATGGGTGTGGCACTGGATCAGAGGACGGGGTGAGGGGTGGAGGGGAAGCAAGCCGACGCGGTCAAAAGAGAAAGGAAAAGCAGCGCCCGAGCGCTGCAGGGGGCAGGGTGTACAGAGCGGGAGGGAGGGAGCGGTTGTTCTCTTCCTTCCGCTGCGCTCTGCGCGACAGTTCACGCCCCGCCCGCACGGCTCCAAAACCGCATTTAAGCCGGTGTTGTTTTGCGTGTGTGCGTGAGCGAGCCGTGCGAATCTCTCCTGCTGAGAGAAAGCCATTACCCTCCCCTCCGTCCCACGCTTCGCGCCGCGCGGTGGGGCTGCCTCACCGGCCTCGCTGCCGCCTGGTCTGCCAGGCAGTCCGCCCACCGCACCGCACCGCGCTGCCGCTCAACGCCTGAAAGCTGGTTTCTGAGATGATTTGTTGCGAGTTTCGTAT